>BGPT01002785.1:35270-59895 GCA_003297045.1 Symbiodinium sp. clade C Y103 | reverse complement strand
AGAACCTTTGATGCTGCAGAACGTCGGCTTTCAAATTCCTCCTTTGACAGCTCTGCTGAGAGGCAACTCTCCGAACCGATGCCTCCCATCGAACAAGTGTTTTGCGCATGGAATGTTGCTGAGAGTTTCTGGTTTTTTGCTCGTATTCCCNGACCTTCAGGCATTTGGCGCTCTTTGCTCAGGCTGAGAATCAGATTTCGCTTTTTTGCCCAAAGGCCTCGTTCGAACAAACTGTCGTACAAGGTGGCGTAAGAACCTTTGATGCTGCAGAACGTCGGCTTTCAAATTCCTCCTTTGACAGCTCTGCTGAGAGGCAACTCTCCGAACCGATGCCTCCCATCGAACAAGTGNTTTTTTGCTCGTATTCCCCCATTGGCCAACATTGCACGCAGACGTTGCCCGGCCAAGAGGGGCAGAGAAGCTGCCTGTTCGGAGGCAGGACCGTCAATAAATCTTTAGGGAGTGATTAGATACTTTCGAATTTAGCCAGAGCATTGCGTACGCATGCAAGTGTATAAGATTCTTCGTGGGGGTAGTCAGGTATTTTAAGACTAGCGCCAGATCCATGCGTACGCATGTAAGCGCATAGAGGACCTTGTTGGGCGAGCAGATACCGCCCAAGACTTGACACACTCTTCTCTCCTGACAGTGTTTTTCTGATGTGCTCGCTGCCTCTTGAAAGGGATGTTTTTTCAGCCGCTTTCCTTTGACCTCTCTTTCTCTTGGCATCCTTATCTTTTGGCATTTCTTACGGGGTGGACTCGTCCATCGAAGTGGGACTGCCAGGTAGGTAGCGCTCAGGGGAGTGTCACCAAAGTATTTGGTGACACTCCCCACTCAACTCCGTGTATAACGATCAGGGAACGTATTTCCCTTAATTTCGCTTATAGCGTCTCGTTATGTCTATGGGAACGTATTAACTCAGGGAATGTATTTCCCAGATAAAGGGGGGATACGTATTATCCCCCCAAACTGTTTTCCTTGTGTATCATGTAAGACGAATGTATTTCGTCAGTTTACTTGTCTCTGTGGGAACCATGTCAACTGTATAGTGTCCAGCATGCGCTGGCCCAAGGGGGCCTCAAAGAAGGTCTGTGGGGTACCGCCCGGGACTTGGGCCTCGCATAGCGCGTGTAGGCTTGGTTAGCCCTGAAAGGATTCCGGGCCAGATGGGCCGTGCCAGCCCGGGAGGAAGTTGAAGGTGAAGACATGCTGGAGCTCTTCGGATCCGAAATGGATGGCGATGATGCTGAAGCATGGGACACCGTTGGTCTGGAATTCGGAGAGGTGGAGAGCCCAGTCGAGGGGCCAGCCGAGCAGGAAGAGCGCAGGGCCAGGCTGCGGCAGATCGACCAGGACATCCAAGCTGCTGTCCCAAAAGTGACGGCAGAGGAGGAAGCAGGCTACTGGGCGAGCTGGTCAGTGAGAATGGGAGGGTTTCTCCAGATCTGCTCGGGTCTCCCTGTTGAGGTCACAAGAATGTGAAGAGAACAAGCTAGATGACTTGGCCCTCGTGCTTGAAGCGCTCCAGATCTTGGCAGAAGTGGGAGCAGCCAGGATGAGGCGGGTGAGGGTGGCCAAACGTGGTGCTCAGGCAGCGGTCGAACTGGCAAAGACAGAGAAGGCTGCAAAGATGGCTGTGCAACAGGTGGACCTGTGCGAAGGGGAAGAACCCACCAAGAAGTGGCTAGATGAGAGGTCAGGGGCAGTGGCCCTCCCAAGGAGGAGACGTCGTTCCACGGACCCGGGTCTTGATGCTGACACAGTGGAGGTGGTGAAGCCCAGGGAGGAGCAGAAATGGGCAACAGAGGCCCAGACAGTAGTGAACGTCCTCAGCGAGAACCCTGACCTCCCAATCCAGCGTAGGTTGAGAGGACTTATAGGATGGCAGGGGCAAAGTGTCACATAGGATGCTGCCAGGCCGACCAAAAGGAAGCATAGGATGCTATGATGACATGTAGCCACAGTAGCTGGCTTGTTTCATTGGCTTTCTGCCTCGTGGAAGCTCAAAGAAGGCTCTTGCCTGCCTTCTCGTGGGTTTGCTCTGCCATCCATCAGTCACAGCAACGATCCTCTCCTATAGGTTTCCTATTTTGAAACTTCCGCCACCGCCTTGTGCGGTACTACTGGTATAGTATCTACATTAGAAGATTTGATTTTACAAGTTTTTGATGGAAATATTCTTCACAACATGCCCCTGTATAAAACCCCTTGACATTTTCATATGTTTCATTCACAGTGGCTGTGCTTAATTTTATTTTTTCGGTATTACCTTCGCCCGCTGGAGTAGCCATTTGGGTGGTATATATGCTTTAAAGAAAGCCTGCAAGGACCAAACACGCACATTAACACCTATACTCATCCACCATATTATTTTTCTTTTTACAATACTGTGTGGGTAATTTTTCAGGTAAACATTCTAGTTACATACATATTAACATACCACCCTTTGGAAACCCCGCTCAACCCTTTTCCATCCACGTGCGATGCGCTGCATGCAGCTGCTGCTGGTGAGGCCAGCCTGCAGCCGGTTGACTGGTGAAAATATGCTAAGGGGTTTTTATCAATTTTGGGGGAAGTAAGTAATAAGTTTCAGTCAGCATATGGTCCGCACCTAAAAAATAATAGACAAGTTTCACTCAACAATTTCCAAACCCTCAGGATTGTAGCTCAAGCCGGGTGCCACTATAGAACACAGAATGTACAATTTCAAGGGGTTAGCTGATATCTACCTTTAATTTGGAAGAATATAGTGAACCTCCTACTGACAAACAAAAAATACACATTTGTTTCTATACCTTTGCGCTTGGTTCCAGCCATGCCCTGCCGTGGAGTCCAACAAAGAATAGCCAGGAATGGCCATGCCAAAACTGTGTTCAAAAGATTGTCAAAACGGTTGGACACAGAACAAGACTTGAACCGAATGCAGGCTACCAACAGGGTATTGCCAATGGGGTCATTGAGGCAAAGGAAGCTTCGCTCCTTGTTTGGTGGGTGGATCAACAGTTTTTCTGTGCAGGGCCGGATCTTCACTGGAAAGTTTGCCAAACAAGTTTCCATGAAGCTCAGAAAAAAATTTGGCATGGATACCTCTGTGCCATCTGATGAATCTCAGCGCATGCGTGCTTTTTTGCAAGCGGCTCGAAAAAGAAAGCTTGAAAAGCCAGCCATGCCTACTGTGAACCCTGACAATTTGGACACGCTCCCCATGTTTGAGGCTGGAATTTTGTTTCCGCAGTCTTATATACCTGGCATTTGCACTTGCATGACCCCAACATTTGCCAGCACTCCCAACCCATTCAGGAGCCTGAGGACTCGCAGGTTGCTTATGCTGACCAGTGCCTTGGCTGCATGTTGTGCGTTCTTGTTCTTTGGATTCTTTCCCATGAATTTTGTTTCATTTTTTGGCATCGATCTTTGCATGCAGGGTTCTTCAAGCAGCTGCAGTTCCCGTTTCTTGGCCTTACGTGCGCCTGTTATTATTTTGTTCCCCTTATTGATTTGGCACAAGCAACAACTGAGGTGAATGAAATGCCACCGCCATCCTTTGTCCCTGACAAGAAGTTGGTGAAGAAAAAGTTGGTCTTTGAGGATTGGGGTCATCATGCATGTGTGAGCTCTTTCCCAATGTTGCATGTTGCACACACACACACGTCTAATGTAGCAGATATACCATACAAAGAATCTATCTATCTATCTATCTATTTATCTATCTATCTCATTCATCTATCTATCTATCTATCTATCTATCTATCTATCTATCTGTCTATCTATCTATCTATCTATATATCTACATTTGTTTATTTGTGTATTCAACACAAAACTAAAAAAACAAAATCAAAACATGTCTCGATCTTCAACCCTCGAGATTCTGGCTGCAGGCGGACGAAGACGACGAATTCCCTATCGATCCATATCATGTGCCTTGGATTGCAACCCAAGCTGATTCCCGTCATTAAATGTGTATCATGCAATTTTCATAAGATTACATGTCATTTGATTTGAATGCCTGCAATGCAATGCACTGCCATGAACACTTAAGGATGAAGAGGAAGGCCAAGATACCATAGTCCGTGAAGAACCTGCTGATTCCTCACTTGGAGCACCTTGGCTTAAACCACAATGGGCCGTCAACAAATCAAGGGTGTGTGTGTGTGTTACCATTTTATGTTTGGGTGAGTCATAGCCACAGCATGCCACAGCTATCAGCTTGATAGGACAATGGTGAACCTTCCCACGACTTTGCGGACAAGGCACTGTGCAAACGATCCAGTGCAGCTGACATCATTCTGCAGGTTATATCGACTTCCGTTCCTGAGCTTTTCATGGGCATTTTCTGCAGGATCAGTGGGAAACCAATGGTGATGATCAGAACGAAGACTGGTGGAATCCAGATGTGCCCTAGCTCAAAGATTTGTTTGCTCAAAAAAGGATTGCAAGAATTTCTGCATATGATCGATGACTTGTATCTGGCATGTTGTGATATTACGTCTTTCAGGTCTTGGCGAGGTGCGCAGCACTTGGCTACATGATGGAGGACGGTTTCTTGGTTCAAAAATTGAACTATCATATTATCATAGAATCATATGACTACTTTTGATCAGAAATCTTCCAGTGGCACATTCTCACCAAGGCGACTGGGATGGGTTCAACTCGATGTGGGATTGGGCGCAAAAAGCTGTCAGTGGTGAAGCCTGTTCGGCTTATTGGCCGTGCTACTTGGCTGTTGTCTGACTTCATAGTTATATACATCTTCTTGGCCCCAAACATGAATTTTGGCAGCTCGATTCCCACAAAAAAGATGCCAAGGTGCCAGTGAGGAATGGGAGGATGCCTCAGAGTTTCCAGGCAGCTCGGCTTTGCGCAATTGTTCATACTAAATTGCAGTCCGTGTGTGTGTGTGCATGTGCTTTCATGTATTGGTTTGACTGAGACCACTCTAATCTTGATGGAGAGCCACTTGATGACGATGATCTTGATGTGCCAGCTTCACAGCCCAGTGCCTTTGACTTTGATTTACTGGAGTTTGGTACAAACATGTGAAGCCAAAAACATGTGCATGTGGAAGAACTTCTTTCACTCAGGATCCGATGATCACAATGCAGGATATGAGGACGGTGTCATTGTTTGTTTGTACTGGTTCAATTGTGTACTTCTTGATTTGCATTTCCTTGGCAGGACGAGTATGATGAGGCATGTTTTTTTTGCATCTATTTTGTGCTTGTATGTGGGAATGTCTCAAAATAGCGATGCTCGAAAATGTTTGTTTTGAACTAAAAAGAATAGGTTTTGAGCATCCATATTTTGAGACATCCCCATGTGTAACTGCCTCTGTATCAGGTGCTGCTTCGAGCTAAGACTTTGCGTTTGGATGACGTTCACAGTGATGATGACGAGGACACACACTGCATGCTTTCAACTTTTTGTTTGCGCATCCATGCCATTTCATACCGGCTCCATGGAGGACTTGGTACCGTTGATGGAAAAAGCTGAACAGTTTATCGAAGCTAAGAACGAAAAGGCCAGGTATAGGTATGTTTGAGAGCTGTGTTTTTGTTTTCATGCGTGTCACTATCATGCAGGCTGTCGAGGACGAGCTTATTGTCACCCCTCCGCCACGAGACAACAAGCCAGCGCCACCGGCTATTACTCCCTTTGCCAAGCACCAGCTGGCAGCACACAAGAGGTATGAGGCAGCTATAGCTAATGGCAAAACATCGAAGAAAAAGGAGAAGAAGGTGGGGCATGTATACTGTGTATATCTGTATATACTGATTTTTGCATTACACACAAATATAATTGCAGATATCTATTTACATGTGCTTGTTTCGGATCATGCACTACTGCAGCAAAACAAAATGGCACATGTACCATATGTGATAGATCTTTGGCAGGCTCCCACAGCAAACAAAGGGACTGGCAAAGCTTCCAAGAGCAAGGATAAGAAGACAGCATCGAAGCCAGCGTCAGTGAAAAAGCCAAAGTCGGCAAAGACAAAGTCAGCCAAGCCGAAGAAGAATGCAAGCAAGGACAAGAAGAAGGTTGTTCAAAAGACCAAGGCTCATTCTGACACTGCTTACGGACTTGCAAAGAAAGTTTTCTCTGCTCGGAAATTTGATTGCACTTAACACAAACCTTCTGAACCATTTGCCAAATTTTGGATGTATGTTTTGATGGGGAGTTTGCATGTTGTACCCTTGTTCTTTTTCTGCCAAGGTACGAACGCACTCCAGGATGGAAGGCGCGAATGGAGAGCGATTGGAAGTCCAGTGATGAAAGGGCCCAGGTCCTGAGCACCATGTCTGCGTCTGAGATCAAACGACGCCGCTTTGACTGAACATGGGTCTGGTTTGATGCTACATGTTTTGGGGTGAACGAATGATGCAAACATATGCATTGTTCCATGCCAATTGGTCTCCAAAGAGAAGTGAAAAATAGTGATGAACTTTTATCAAAGAGAATATCAGGCAAAATCTCACTTGATGCCATTCCTGTACTGGGTGAAAATAAAATCTCATTCAACTGAATTCCTGTGCTGGGACCGATTGTGAACGGCTGTGTGTGAATTCACATGTCAGCTACAATACCATTTGCGCCTTATATGCCTTGCAATGGCTTTTCATTTGATGCCATGCAATTAGCCAGTGGGGATTCATGCAGCTGGGCTATGTCATGCCGCGAGCGATCGGAAAAAAATGGGGCAACCCCATGCTGCAGTGTTGAATATGGATTTGCTTTTTGTCATTTCAATTTGCTGTGATTGGGACATAGATGGTCAAATCTGAAGCTTTTTGGATCATGCCCCCAAAGCCACTTAGCAAGGACGGAGCTGTGGTACCCAAGTCACCAGAAAGTCACCCAAAAGGAGGCTTGCTTGGGAAAGGGTCTGGGAAGGCAAAGCCTTCTGCAGTTCCCATTGCTTTTTCTGGGGCGTCTGAGACTCAATTCCAACAACCTATCCCCAAAAGTGAACCTACTTCATCGAGTCGTGGGACACCAATTCCAGTAAGGGCTCCAGTGGAAACTTTGGAATTTTCGGGGCCCCCTCGTGTTCGCACCCGTTATCAATCCAGGCTGTTGCAATTGACATCAAAATACCCACCAAAGTTTTTGTGTCTTCCCTCTGCACAGCCAAAGGAGTGCACTGGGATTGACCCTAAAGGAAAGTGGATTGTACCGACCCCCAAAGATTTGTTGAGGCCTAAGGCTGAATTGCGAAGGCCAAGGGACCACAGCTCTCAAAGCGACGGGTCCAGTGGTGGCACAGTGGGCTCCAATCCTGAGAACTGAGGCTGTCAATTTGGTTCACATTCAGAGTATCTGCTCACATCCACGAACACAAACAAGAAAATCATCAGGTCCATGGACATGCATGGCTCTTCACGATTCATTTGTTGTTTGAACACTTTACTTCATCGCCATGAAGTACTCGCTTCTGGCCGCAATTGTGGGGCTACTCCTTCACAGTTTCTTGGTTGCTCTGGTGGTTTCCAAAGTATGCTAGTCAGTTTGCTTTGTACTCATGTATTGTCGGGGATTGGCATGCACACTGTCAGGCTATGGAGTGGTGAAGCCCGAGGAATCATTAGACTTCTTGGAGATATGTGCTGGAAGCCACAGGATGGCAAGTGCAGCAGCAGAGCATGGGCTGCGGTCGGCAGCTATGGACGATTCTTGGCATCACATGCATGTGTTTCATCTGTCTTAATCCGCAAGTATCTGCAGCTGCCCTGATCTGTCATTTATTTGTTATTGGCTGGCCTTTCTGACTTTGTGACCGTATAAGGCAACGTACAGCAGGCATCAAGATTTACTGCAAGCAGTGGGATTGATGCTGGCGTTCCAGTTTTGCAGACGGGTAGTGTCGAACACAGGACTGCCATGCAAAGATGTTTGCTGATTTCTTGATGTGAAACCAATCAAACCAATCAAACGAGACCCGTACTTGCCCCATCTTTTCATACACCTTGTGTGACAGGCCACATATGGCTGGGGTGTCCATGCAGCTCGTGGATATGGTTGTCGCGACACACTACTGGTAGAACACGGCTAAGGGTGAGAGGTAGGAAGAAACTGGGCAACGTCAAAAAAGCTAACCGCTTAGTGCGGAGACTTTGCTACATGCAACTCAGCTGAAACGCTTGCATGTAGAGTAGTTGTATGTGCTGACTGACTGGTTTCAATTTTGTGTGAAGATTTTCTGATATGTTGATTTGGTCTGAGTTTGGAATATGCCCATGTCAAGAATATCAAGTGGACCGTGGAGCAACCTGCAAATTCGATTCTTCCCTTGTATGCTCCCCTGGAAGACACTCTGCTGCATCAAAGCTGGGATCTTGGTGTTTGTAAATTAGTGGCAAAAAAAGCTGTTCATGGAACTGAGGAAATCATCAAAAGGCACAAAGCCAAATTTGTCTATCTCCCGTTGGGGGCTCTGGGAGGCCCCACCGAGCTACTTATCTGCACTCTGTGATTTTCCCTCATTAAACATTCTGCCAAGGCTCTTGCCAAGAGTTCTGCCCAGTCCCACCGAGGAAGAGGACCATATTAATCACGACAGCTCCTTGGTTGTGGCAGATGGATGGTGCCTACAGCATCACACCACAGAGAAGGCGTGCCCTTTTTGGGCCCCAAAATGTCCTTTAAAAGAGAAACAAATGCACCTCATTTTGATGCATACCAATATAGATATACATATAAAAAAATATATATGTATGTCTGTGGCTCATTTTGACTCTGAGCATTTCTTTGTATAGCTTCGCTGAATCTCAGATATGGAGTGCTTTCATGTTTGAGTTCCTGTTTGTTTCAGGCTCCTGCTTTCCAAGATGGCTCGGTGCAACAACATCAAGCTGGTCAAGCGCTACAAGGACAAGAGTGGGCAATCGAGAGTGGCCACTCAACTCAAAGTATATATGTAGGATTCCCATTGACTCCAGGCCAATTTAATGAGATGTATTGTTCCATGCAGCCTTGGTTCTAAGGTTGGTTTGAAGTCTGGGCTCCGGAAGTCCCAGGTATACCCTTGGACCTTTGCCTACACAGCACCTTGTCGAATTGTAGAGCAAATATAGTCTCAAGAATTAAAGCAGTGTCAGCCCTCCAAGTTGCAGATCAGTATCCACGATGCTCCTCCAGGTAAGTGGCTTGCAGCTCTCTGCCAAAAAGGCCTCCGACGTTGAACCTGCAGTCCGACTGGATAGCGGGCTGAAGTTTCAAGACCAGTCCCCACAGAGCTCAGACTCTGAGATGGGGGATTTAATCCATAGTGCTGCATTTGAAGGGTGAGGTTCAGGAATTCAAAAACGGAATGATGATTTCAAATCTAAGTATAATAAATGCCAAGATTTGTGTCTTTTGGCCTCTAGATGCAGCTGCAAGTAATCAACTCTTTTGACCCGTGGCATATGATTGCCAAACTTCAAACGTTGCACAGCGAGCGGGAAAAAGCATGCAGTACTGTTGGCACACCATTGAGGATAGTGATTACTATTCCTGGGAATGGCTTCTGGTTGCTGACAGGTCACCCGTATGGATCTGCAGCAATCAGCGAAGAGGCCCGTATAGCTGCCTGCATTGCATCATGCACTTCCAACATATCAACATGAATGAGATGCAAACGACACGGAATGACACGGAATGACACGGAATGACACGCAATGACACGGAATGACACGGAATGACACGACACATTTTACCCAGAAACCGTATGATCTTTAAACTTGTGATTAAGTTTTGGTTGCGTGTCATTGCGTGTCATTCCGTGTCAAAGGAAACATAGATTGCTGGTCCTGCGTGTCATTGCGTGTCATCTGGTGATCCCAAGAAAGGGAACTTTTTTTGATGAAATGTGCTGGACATCTCAGCCATTTGGCGCAAAAAGCTGGGAATATCCATAAAACTTGCCCTGACCCATGGATGCTTTGCTTATATTAGCACAGTTGTGTTGCTTTTGTTAACATGTTTCTGGTGCAATCTGGTCGTTCAAACAAGAATAGCATGCATTGCCTAAGGACACGGTCAACAAAACACCCAGCGGTGAGGATGTAGAAGGGAAGGCCCGTGCCAAAGGGAAAGCTCTAGCTTTAGCATGGCTTGCAGAAGCAAAGGGCTATGCAAAGGGTGGCCATGGGAAGGGAAAAGGTGGTTCCAGCCCTGCTGCAAAGCAGGATTCCCCGGAAAAACCTAGGAGACTTCGACGTCTTTCGACTGAAGAGGCAAAGCCAATAAAAGAAGAACCAAAGGAAAGCCAGGAGAAAGATAAGACTGCACAGTTTCATGAGCCTGCAAAACGCAAACAGGAGCCTAATGCTGAGGAACCTGGTAAGAAGAAGAAGAAGAATGAACAGGAACAGAGCAATACTGCTGAGCCCAATGCTGAAGAACCTGGTAAGAAGAAGAAGAAGAGGCAGCCTGAACAGGAACAGAGCAATACTGCTGGCAGTGCCCCAAGTCCTGAAGAAGGGCCAAAGAAACCGAAGAAGCATAGCCCGAGTCCTGTGGAAGAGTCAAAGAAACCGAAGAAGCCTAGCAGTAGCCCAAGTCCTGTGGAAGAGTCAAAGAAACCAAAGAAGGCTCCTGTGGAAGAGTCAACGAAACCGAAGAAACCTACTCCTGAGGAAAAATCAAAGAAATCGAAGAAGCCTAGTCCTGAGGAAGAGTTGGAGAAGACGCCAAATGAAAGGTCGAAATCGAAGAAGTCCACGCAGGGTGCAAGCCCAGAGCAGGAATCAAAGAAAGTGAAGAAGTCCGAAGGCAAGCTCAAGAAGAAAAAAAGTGGCTTGGGCTCTGAGAAAAAGGAAGATGAAGAAGTTGCCCCAACAGACATAGATGATGAAGAAGCTGAGAAACCGAAGAATAAAAGCAAAGTCAAGAAAATGGAAGGCAATGTTGGCCATCCCCTGGTACGCCTGAGAACCAAGACTTCGGAGCTAGACCTTTCGACCCATGTCACACCGGACCGGAGAACGCAAAAGCCGATGTCGCCATCTACATCTGCAGACAAGAGACCTTCGTTTCTTGGCAAAACATTCGTGTGCATGTGTGTGTGTGTGCATATGATATGATCTTTACTGTTTACTTCTCGGTTCTCTTGCTTGAGGCTGTCCCGCTCTGTGTCAAAGGTGAGCGTGCCTTGGCTAAGATATAATACATGCAGAATATAGGAATGCACATGTTTGTGGTTGTGTGAATGCTGTCTGACCCATCCCGGAATCCTATATCTATGTATATCCCGGCCTGCAGGATGGCACTGGCGATCTGGTCAAGGCCGGTCCACTTGCAACTGCATCTTGAACTCCGGATCCTTGGATGTCCGTGCTGGCAGGTTTCCCCTTTTGCTGCCAAGTCAGCTGACGGAAGGCTGATGCGAGTTCCCTTTCTCAAAGTAATGGCAAATGTCTATCTATACTTGCATTCATTCGTGGTTGGACCTAAAAAGCATGCAGTGGCATGATTCATATGATTCATCGCATGACATCCAAGGTTGGAAAGCTATCCGAGGAAGCAAAGCAGAAGATCCAAGACATGTCTCAAAAGGACATGCCGTTAGAAGAGAGACGAATGCATTACAATGCCCTTGCGAGGCGATTCAAGAAACCAGCAGGTTTAAAGCCAGGGCTACTTGAAAAGTACTCTGCCATGGCTGGCCATGGAAAAGAACGGTTCGAGATGCTCAAAGCATTCTTGATTGATCCCGATATGACCCTTGGAAACAAGTATGTGTGAAAATGCAACCTTAATATCTGATGTATTCCTTGTCTTGTTCATTTGTGCATGTTGTCAACATTTCAGGAAAGATGTGGAAGTCGAAGCTTCATTCATTCAGTTCCTGCCTCAACATTCACTCCTGTCTCAATTTAAACTGTTTGCTTTATTTTGCTTTGTTTTTTTAAATATTCTATGTGCATGCATGTGCAAGTCATTTCCAAGGGAAGCGGAAGACAAGAGAAAGGAGGTGTTTGAAGACCTACCGCTCTTCGAAATCGAGCAGAGATGGGGCAGCACAGAAGCCGGCAGGAGTCTTGCCTATGACTATAAAAATCATATAAAATCTACTTGTCTGCATCCAAACTTTTACAATGTTTGAGATTGCCCCTTTTCCCCAATAAAGTGAAGTCTCAAACTCTTTCATAGCTAAGGGCTTACATCGAGCGGATCACGAAGAGCCTGCAGCCCAGTCTCTTCCAACTGCCCCTTCTGCCCAAATATCCAGTTGCGGCATTAATCAGTGCAGCGAAGGCCAAACCGGTGTAAAGCATGCCCAAGATCCTTGGATGCAATCGGGATGCTGTGATTTTCGCATGTTAGAGTGTGAACCTACATGAGCCCATATGCACAATGCTCTTGAACTGAGTTTCCTGATGATGAGCGCTTCAAAGTCTACCGTGTCTACAGGAAGCAGAAACTTACAAGTGCCCTGGTACAAAAAAAACATATATATATATATATATTGATATAACACGATTTCAACATTTTTGCATATATATATTATATATATATATATAGGTGTATATATAAATTTGTTTTCAGTTCATGGCCTGCTCAAAAAATCTTGCTTGATGCTGGTGTCACCGGTAATCTTCTAAACTTAGGTGCCGATATCACCCGTGCCAAGACGAAAACCACTGCCAGAGGAAGCATTGAGGGTGAGACTGCCAAGAAAGCTTTGGGTGAGGGTTTGGACCCCATGGTTGCAACTCTGCAGGTTGGCAACAATTCAGATCCTACTGGTACATCGAAGGGGCCCAGAGGTGTATCGAAGGCTGCTGCCAAGCCAAAGGCTAAAAAGGCAAAGAGCGAAGCGGAGATTGCAAAGCAAAAGCTGGACAAGGACATCAAAGCGTCCCCCATCTAAAATTTAGCCATTCAGGTTGCAGCAATCAATCCAATCAAATTCTGCGCAAAAAGATTTTAGCATTTTCTTCCACTATAGTCTTTGAGTTCGTTTGTGTTGAGGTTGCGCGACAAAAGCAATAAAGCCAGGGAGCTTGCACTTGAGCTCAATGAACTCCAGGTTCCCCATCAGGAGGCGTGGTTTGATTGCCACCATACCTTGGCTCCAAGATTGCATAGAACCAAGGCATGATGGCAATCGAACTTTGCCCATCATTCCTTAATTGTTCAGGCCATGCGAAAGAACTTGGAAGGGAAGTGCCAGCTTCTGCGTGAAATTGCTGAAAGGACGATCTCTTGATCTTAGTCTTTTACATTCTTTTACATGTGTTTTGTACATGTTGGAAGCGACACATGCATGCCAACAATCTTACGTACTGGATCTGTCAGGATGGAAGAAGGGATCTTCAAGCACAAAAGCATGGAAGCCATCAAAGACATCAGAATGCAACAGGGACACAAAATCGAGGCTGTCTCAAAATTAGTTTCACTAGCTGCAGCCAAGGTTTCTTTCAGGCTCATGATCTTCCAAGTTGCAAAGATATCCAAATACAGATGCATCCATAGGATTCTTTCCGTCCTGGGAGGCAGCCATCGAGGACATTGAGACAAATGCTGCCACCATCAAGAGTTGGAAAGCTCGCACGGACCTCATTTTTATACGTGTATCATGTAACACACTTGCATGTTCATGTGGATTCACAGGTAAGATATAATTAGCTGACCTAGGCTCTTCGATTTTTCTGTTGCATTGCAAGCTCAGGCCAGGAGCGAAAGAGAAAGAACGCAGAAAAGGAGAAGAAGAAGCATGCAGCTAAGGAGGGCGAATCGCCCCAGACTGTGTCTTCAGAACCCACTGGCGAGGATGCTGAGACATATGATGACAGCTATGATGCTCAGCGGGACCTTGACCAGTTTTGGGACGACTATGACTGGGAGGAGAATGCATATGATGAAGAGGAGAATGAGTGGGCTGAGGAATGGGGCTAAAAGTGGATCCCAGCGGGGTTTGTGCAGTTGCCAGAGTCATGTGGCAATATCCACATGTTAGACCTGGCCTGCTGAAATCTAGATGTCTAGATTGCAATCCATATACTTTGGAGATCAACCTGTCACCGACCGGGACGGGACATCATGCGCAACAAAGAAGATTGCGGAGGGGATGAAAAAAGTGTTGGGATGCATGTGCTGTCTGATATGTGATGTGTGAAACTTTACAATCAATCAGATATAGATACAAACAATTACCAACATATGTAAATCAATACACTGGTGTTCTGACGCCAGGCGTCGTCTTGAAGCTCATCAAGCAGTGGTTTCAGAGTTGGTGACGGAACTATTGGAAAAGTTATCCAGTGGCACTGTGTCTTGATTGCAAGTTTTTCCACTTTCTGTTTAATGCAACTCCACCCCGCTGCCCTGGCCAAAGCTTGTTGAGGCAAGGGTCCCAGCTATCCAAGCATTGGTATCGAAGATCTGCCGTCTCGATCATGATCTTGTTCCGTTCCTTGGTTCATTTGAAAAGTTTCATATGACATTGCATTATGACATATGTTTCTCCAATGCAGTTTTCTTTCATGAGCCAAGGAAGGAAATACTGGAGCTTCACACTCGGTTTCAATGTTCGGGTGGCTGGGGCTTGGAAAGGTGTTTCAATGCATGGGTCATCAAACAGCCCTGGCGGAAACTTATGCCTTTGGAGTTTTTCACGTTTCTGAGCTGCATTTGTTTGACTTGAACTTCAAAAACATCTCAAAAACATCTGTGTCGATGGAATCATTTGTTTGACTTGAACTTCAAAAACATGAATGTCGATGGAAGGTTTGATGTACCAGCAGCCCCTGCAACTTGGCCCAACACAACCATTCTGACAAGTTGTCTCTAATGTATATATACATATGGTGGGGAATTTCTGTGACAGTTCATCCAAGGCACGAGCAAAGCTGCACCATGACCTTGGAGGTGAAAAGTTCATCCAGCAGTGTGTGATGCTTCCCCATGACATCATGGCCTCTCTGTTTGATTTCAACAATGGGGAAGTCTTCTACCACCTGTGGGTTGGTGCACCTGGCGATGCTTTTCTGCGTTGGAAGTTCCAGATAGGTACACAAGAAAATTTCACAAGTATGAACTTCTTTGTTTGGCATTTTTTGAGCTTTGCCCCCATGACTAAGGACTTAGAAAGGTATTGGGATCAACATGAGTCTTTAGCGGAAACCTGCGATGACTGTGATCTTCGCACAGCTGTCCCATACAGAATATATGGTGATGGCGCTGACAGCCACCGCAACCAGAACTTTGAGGCCATGTCCATATTGCCCCAAATGGGTGAATCCCATTCCACACTGGATACCAGAGTCTTTCTATGTGTTAGGAACTGCACTTCAACATCACCAGCTGCAAGGGGTATCATCAACAAAGTCATTGCGTGGAGTTTGTGTTCTCTTCGAATCTTGTTGGCAAACCATGGAACCCTGAGATGAAATAATCCATGAAACTCTGTCCCAAAACCGAAACTTGTCACGCTAAGGAGATGGTACTTTTCCACATGTGCATCCATGGGGCCAAGCCTTTGATGAATCGTATGAACCACATCGTGCCAAACGCGCTGGGCAGCAAATTGCTGGGGGCTGGAAATTTATTTTATCGGGATTTCAAGGAGATCAGGATTTCATGGCTCATCTTTTTTCCTTGAACAGAGCCTGGACTTAATACAGCTGAAAAGATTACAATGTTTGAAGTAAATCGTTTCTGCTTTATGCAGATGTTTCCCCAAGGATCTTACCGCCACAGACACTGCTGCTTTCTATGTCGATCGATAGCTTATACCGCAAGGGATGACCCGAATATTGACCACCCGGACTTGTACTCGTATTGGGGCCGAGATGCCAGCTACCGTCAAGAGCCCCGCAGCAGCACAGAGAATGGCACATGCAAGCATGGCACATGCATGCATGAGCATGCCATGGGCGCATGGGATCTTAGGTTGTTTACTCTCGATGATTTCATCAGGGACAATGGAGCAACTCCATTCACACAAGTGCCATCCTTTTCACATTGGCGATGCATGGCTGCAACATTTATTGATCCTGTTGCAATGTTGTTGGAATGCTGCTTAAAGAAAAAAATATATATGATGTACTTGTTTCTTGCCATGAGGAATCATGCCTGACCAGCTCCACATTCTGGATCTTGCCATCTATTTTGATCTCTTTGCGAGTTCATTCATTGTGTGGACGGACACAGCGCCTTGACTTTTTATATTGTGGTCATGCATGTGACAAACAAAAGCTGATGTAAAAGCTGCATACACATGTGCCATGTTGACAGGAACGGGTCTTCAGTGGTTCTTCGCGAGATGAACGCTTGGAGGCTTTGTACATTCGATATGTGGGCTGGTGCCGAGAAAATGGAGTCTTGTCTGAATATATCCTTCTTGTCTCATGTCTGGTTGCTCAAAAGTGTTGACTGTTGTCTCAAGTCCATGCATGTTGCATGCATCTAAGGTATACCTCACTCGTGCAGGGCCCGGGCGATTTTATTTCAGGGCAAAACGCTCCAGAGCAAAGTGTCAGCATACCCTTCGATTGGACAAAAAAAGCTTTCAGGGGCTGCCAGCAGAATGATGATCTACTATGGGGCAGAGATTGCATCGGAAATCAGTTCTGAACATCCGGATGTTGATGTTTACAGGCCATATCTGTTTGAAAAAAAATCAAACGCACATACCATATTTTTTGTGCATTTCCATGTCCATAGTGATTGAGTGATTTATAGTTTTTGTTGCCTATACTCCCCTGCCAGGTGGATTCATGACTGTTTCAGAGCCTTTGCAACCATGTCTTCCATCTTTGCTGCGAATGGGTGTCTTGGATCAAACATAATAGAGCAAAATCACATACTTGCATCAAGTGGGGGTTTGGTATTCCAGTGGTCAATGAGGCGTGGGAAACTTCCAGCTGACGAGATCGAAATGGTCGAAACTTCCTATTTGACCTACAGGGGATCTTACAACAGCTTCTTGGATGGATGAATACATATCCACAGAGGACTCTTGTATGGCTACAATTATATTTTTAGAATGCGTTCCAAGGCTTAGCTGGATGGGCACTGGAGGAATCCCGGCTTCTATTTCCCCTACGTCCAAAACAGCACTCCCTTGAACACCTGTGACTTGGATCTAAATTGGAGGTTGTATAGTTTGAGTTGACTCCCCTGATACCTAGATAGATAGAGAGATATAGGTGCTAACATACCAAGGTGCTTTGACCATATCCCTGCAGAGGGCAACCCGCGATACTATGGATGCATGTTAGATGAAGATCTAATGCGAAGAGCAGCTTGGCATGCACTACATATTTGTGGTGTGTGGGTGTGCAATGTGTGCACCTTTACTGCTGGGCCCTTAAGCTGTAGCTTGAGGTCAAAGCTATGCTTCAAGGAGTTCATCCCCGGGTCTTTGCAGCCCGGGGCCTGCAAAGGTACTGCATACATGTTTGTTTGCGCTGGGTCAACCCAGAAATCAAAGCAGCAAATGCGTGAGATGTTTCGGGATCTGTGGAAGCAGGTGCCCGATGTTTAAAACAAACATCGGACATGTTGCTTCTACAGCTCTCCAAACTAGAAGCAAGGGCAGTGGCGTGGTGGGAAAATGGCATCTTGCGCTCGTGGTTGCTTGTGGTGGTGGCATGCAGCCACATGAAACATCAGAAATTGACTATGTTGGACCCATGCTTTTGGAACAATACAGTAGTATATGCTCCTCACCACAGATCTTGACATATATTCTCTTGGGCTCAAGACATCCTATCGGGGCAGCTTCCAGATAGGATGTGCTATAGTTCCTCACAGCCTAAGCTGGATTGTCAAAGGGGCAGCTGAGTCCACGAGGCCGGATGAGTTCATGATGAGTAGCGCAGTTGGGGCATTCAGAGCTTCTACAATTAGAAAGAGGCTGCGGGAATGGCGAAAATTCACCCAGTGGCTTGAAAGTGTGCACCGGTCCGTTGGCCCAGCAAGCGGGTGCATGTGGTGGATTACCTCACAGAACTTCGTCTGACTGAGGCACCTGTGACAGTGCCCCAATCCTTTGCGACGACCTTGAGTTTCTTCGAGAGGACAGCAGGCATTGCCAAGGCCGAGATGCTGTCAGAAGATGCCGTGTTTAGGAAGGCTTTGGATCATACAAACAAAGAGATGGACGTGCGTCGTCCAGAGAAGAAGAGGGCTCCTTTGCTACCAGTGAAGGTCATAGCGGCCCTGGAGATGATGGTGATGTCGGCAGCTATTGCCACCTTTGTGAGATTCTCAGCGTGGGTCAAACTAGTGAAGGTGTGGTCAGCTAGCCGCACTGATGATCTCCAAGGGATCTCACTGGCAAGCCTCAAGTACAACAAGGTGGGGGGCTCTACGGAATTTTTTTGGAGAACCAAGGTCTCAGGGCCAGGGAAGAAGAACAAGGTCCTCCCCTTCATGATCAGCAGTAAGGTCAGTATCCTCGAAAGTTTGGATGAGAGGAGGCCGGCGAGCTACGAGGATTTCGTAGTAATGAGCCGCCTCGTATACTCCAGTTTGAAGGAATGTTTCTTCGAGCATGGCAGATGGATCAGTGGGCGCAATGCGCTGTTGCTCCCAGAACTGGTGAGGTACTGGACGGAACACACAGAGCGCAACTGGGTCATATCCGTTGCAGCAGCCTCAGGCATCGGTCGGGAGGAACGACAGATGTTAGGGAGGTGGGCAGTGAAAGAGTCCAGTGATGAATACATCAGATCGGCCCAGCGCATTGTAGGAATGGTCCAGTGCACATTGCTTGAGAGGCTCAGGATGGACCGAGAATGGGACCTGAGGAACTTTGGACTGGAGGCTGTAAAGGATTTCATTACCGAGATCAACTATGATGCTGAATCCATCGGAAAGCAGATGGAGAAACTTGAGATGCCAGAGGTCTGGACTCCAGCGGAACTGGATGGAAGCTTTCTAGGTTTGGTGAGCCGCCCACCTGGGTTGGAAATGGAGGAGACGGGAAAGGCGGCGGAAGCGCCTGAGAGTGAAGGCCTCCCGGAGATCAAGGAGATCATGGCGGAGGCCGGCCCGGAGGACCTCGAGGAAGATGAGGAAGATGACATTGACGTCGCCGGGAAGTTCTTCATCTCCATCAACATCCGGAACCAGCATCGGAAGCTGCACATTTGGAACAAGTGCGGGACCAAACCGGGGCAGAACTTTGCCGCTATGAACCCCATGACAGTCTCAGAGGGGTCAAGTATCATAGCCTATGCGGGCATTGCTGGAAGGGCAAGACGCCCGAAGAGTTGGAGGACAGCTCGACTACCTAGGGAACACCTTCGTGATGTTTGGTCCTGTCCGTTAGGCTGCATGGGAAGGTTAGGTATTAACCAGGGACTTCGAGTGAGTTTGCATCTCATGTTGACGTTGCAGCGATGGGGCGGTTATGCACTAACCAGGGAACCCATCAGAAGGTCATGTATTGACCGTCGGCTACGTATTAGCCGTGGAAGGGCGGGCCAAGTATTGGTACGTCCCATGTGGGTATCTGTGCGTGATTGCAGTTATCACAATGTATTTGTGGCCGCCGCAGACCAGAGGGTCAAGCGAAGCGCACAGATCACATGAAGGAGACAAAATGTCGCCTCCCACGATTACTGTTGGGGTTCGTGACAGCTTCACAGGCACCCGCAGTAAGACAGGTCAAAGACTTAATTGGGTTACTAAGGACCATAGGGTGAACAAGCAACCTAGGTCGGAACTTTAGGCCTCCGGCGGGACGATGCCGCTGCTTGCGTTGACGGCGGCGGAGGAGGATGCAGCCCGGGAAGCAGCAGACTCAGATCTGAGATATCTCCTCACGGATGTGGGAGTTCCAGAAGAAGTACAACTGCCGCTGTATCACCGGGGGTATACCTCCTTGCGGCTGTTCTCGGGCATGGACGAAACCCGAACAGAAGTGAGAGCCGCTGTGACGGCCGAGATCGGCCTCGATCATGCTGCAGGCAATGCTGATAGGAGAAGCATGGCATTGCTCCTCAGCGCGTGGGAGACAGCAAGGACACAGCAGAAGGCAAACGATGAGTCGAGGGCCGAGGCCAGGTCGACCATGGTTCCGAGGCCAGTGCCAACAAATGAATACGCCATGTTGCGAGAGGCGTTGGAGACTCAGATGGATGGTCGGCTGAAAGATTATGAAGTGCCTTCGAAGAGCTTGGTTGCGGCCAAGATGGACGACGTGGAGCTGAATCTCCCCAGGGTCGAGGATCTACGTGACATCTCCTCAATAGAAGCTGGGGAAGCCGATGTGTTGCAGGGCAGTTTGGATGCCAGCACGGGCACGTTCAAAATGAAACCGGCACGTGCCACAGTCCAAATGCCACGGAACCCAGAAGAACTCAGACTTCGTCACAGACGCCTGGCGATCGCCTGGGAAATGGTGAAGACCAAACACCGCAACCGAGTTTGGTTGCAAGGGGGTCTACTCGACATCTTCAGACAACTCAGTGATCATATACTTGGGCGCCATGTGGCCGGCCTGACATTGCCCAGCGGCCAATCCCCGCAGTGGGACACGGTGTTGAAATACGAACTTGAAGTTCGGAAGAAACAAGGAGCAGCCCCTAAGTTATAACGTAGTTGTGGACGTTATAAGTCAGTTGAAGAAGTTATGTTGAAGTTATGTTAAGTTAAGTTAGAGGAGATAGCAGCGAAGGTATAACTTTGTTAACTTTTTTGTAACTTTTTAGTTTTTACTTTTCTTTGTTGGAGGAAAGGAGGTAGGTTTGAAGGATATTCATCGAGAAGCTGTGAAAAGTGGCGTTCTGCATTCTTTTTTCGCACTGCAAGCACGGTGCAAGGGAAAGTTGTTAATTGGACCCGTTCAGGCGCTTGAGCGCACAGCCGCAAATGTCTGCTTTTGAAAAAGGCACATGGCAACGGAAACATTCTCTTTTGGACGACATTATCTAATCCCTGAAAAACACATACGCGGTTTTTCCTATTTGACTTCTAAATCTAAAGACACAAACGCGTTTTTTGGGTTTTCTGTAGATTCTAGCCAACGCACATACGCGTTTTTTGCCTTTTTTGGGAAATTCTAACAAATACACATACGCGTTTNAAACGCGTTTTTTGGGTTTTCTGTAGATTCTAGCCAACGCACATACGCGTTTTTTGCCTTTTTTGGGAAATTCTAACAAATACACATACGCGTTTTTTTGATGGTTATCCATTGTCTGAAAAAATTCACAAAAAAACCCAACACACGAAAAAAACACATCCACAACTTAGATTCCCATTCAAGAAATACACTTCCCCTGGAAACTTTTGGCCACGCGTCCTCGTCGTCGGTACAGGCAAAACCTACGAAAAACAAGCAACAGCTACAATGTTGCACCAAAGCATACGTCTCAGCCGAAAACTGCAGAAAAGCATCCAATTCAACTCAAAAAACATGGATCTAGCTAACTTTCAAAAATCGAAAATTAAAAAGTTAACTTTGCTAACTTTTTCGTATCTTTTTCATAACTTTGACCCAAAAAGTTATAATTTACGTTTTAAATCCATAACAAAGTTATAACTTCAGCATGAGTTATGAAAATTACAACCTAATATGAACAAACTATAACATATGTTAAAGATGTTATAAATCATGTTGTAACATGAGGGGCGCACCTAGAAGCATACCAAGCCGTGAGGCAAGGGGATGCACCCACTTTAGAGGATGGGTTGACAAAGGCGATGAAAGATGCCGAGGTGATGAACTTGCACTTCATCATCCCTGTGACCACTTCGGTCGCGGCAGGATCTGCCTCGTCAAGTTCGCGGCCAGCAGCACGACCTGCTTCTCCAGCTGCAGCCAAAGGCGGCACCAAAGGAAAGGCCAAAGGAGGGAACCGTCCCACCAAGAAACTTCATGTCAAGACCCCAGATGGCCGCCCGTTGTGCTTCAAGTTCAACAACAACAACGGCAAATGCACCGCAAAGAATTGCAACTTCGTGCATCAGTGCCAAAAGTGCCTGGGAAGCCACCCAAAGTCGTCCTGCACAGCCTCAAGGGGCGATACGGCCAAAGCCACACCAATGGGGGTGGCCACCGACTGAGAGCAGAAGGCACCGGTTTCACCAGTCTCACCGGCTGCAGCAGTTTCACCCAAAGGCAGCAAGGAGCTGCGTGTGCTGTACCTGTTTTCAGGTGGCCCCAGAAAAAGCGACGTCCGGAGCTACCTCGAAGACCTCTGCTTCAAGAATGGGGTGAAGTTGAAAATGACAGAGGTTGACCTCCTGCTGTCAGATGACCATGATCTTTCCAACGACAGCAAGTGGAATGAGTTGTTGGAGAAAATCAAAGCTAATGAGTATGATGTGATACTCATGTCGCCCCCCTGCAGCACCTGGAGCAGGGCAGTCTGGGCGAACCGGCTCGGACCACGGCCGGTTAGATCCCGTGAATATCCATTCGGCTTCCCATGGTTGACGGGCGAATTGCGAGAGAAAGCTGAGTTGGGAACGCTCCTGGTCATGAGATGCATCGAAACCTTGGAAGTGGCTCCTACAACTACCGTTTGTGTTTGGGAGCATCCTGAAGACTTGGGCCGTGCCAGGAATGGAACACCTGCAGGTGTCTGGCAGCTCCCAGAATTGAGAAAGGTGGCCAGGAGACGGAACATGGAAACCATAGTGTTCCACCAGTGCATGTATGGGGCAGACTACCCCAAACCCACCAGGCTTTTGGGTGACGCCTACGGGTTGCTACAGCTTGGCTTCGCTAGATGGCCAGTCCTCAACAAGGACCTGTACTACATGGGCCCCCTTCCCAGACATTGTGGGCACGACCACCCCCCGCTGAGTGGCACCAGCGACAACGGAGGGTTCAAAACACAACCCACAGCAGCATATCCTGCGCGAGCCCTTGTGAAACAAAGTCGGGGGAGGAAGAGAAAGACAAAGCCGCGAACCTTGAGACTCCGAAAAAAAAACCTCAAAAAGTCGTGCAAGGTCCGGCGGAGAATTTGGCTGCTTCGGGCCCTAGCTACAGCTTGAGGAGCAGAGGAGGAAAGAGTTTCCACGATGGTGCGGGTCTTTGCTCAGAAGGCAACAAAAGGCCGGCCTTCAGGAGGGAGTCGGTGATGAAAGAAGTGGGTGAGAGAATCCTGGGGCTCACAAACGAGGAGGACATGAGAAGAGACCTTTACAGGCTAGCTCTGGGAAA
The DNA here is from genome assembly GCA_003297045.1 of Symbiodinium sp. clade C Y103. Classification (NCBI taxonomy): domain Eukaryota; class Dinophyceae; order Suessiales; family Symbiodiniaceae; genus Cladocopium; species Cladocopium sp. clade C. Next base: position 36,779 of record BGPT01002785.1, on the reverse strand, counting down.
GTGCAGAGCACCACCGTTCCGGCCCGACCTGATTAAGGAAGCCAAAGGAATCTGGTTACAGGCCCTAGCGGAGTGGCCCTGACTGACCTTCAGCAGGTGGAAGACAGGCAACCCTTTATGCTTGCGGCCATTGCAGAGCACTTGAAGGTCATTGATGATCCTGATGCGGCCGCCTTCTCCTTACAACCGGGGAGTTTCCGCACGGGGGTCCCTATCGGTGTGGAGGGACGACGACGACGACGACGACGACGACGGCGTCGCTCTCGAAAGAGCATGCCGTACAGGCCATAACTGTACACTACACAAGACCTGTTAATCAAAGCAATCCAAAAGGAAAAACTGGTAGCGCCACAACTGTATGTGCAATGCCAGCTGGTGTGCAATGCCAGGACCTCAAACTTCCGGTAGCGTAACTGAGACGCATAGGACATGGCTGCTACCGTGTCAATGCCAAAAGGTTGGAATCAGCCCGACACAATGGGTTCAGGGCGAGAGGGGCACAGCCAATCGCCTTTATGCGCGGGTCGAGCATGCCAGCCCGCTGAAGCAGCATCCTCGCTCCAGGAGGTATCCACGCACGAATGCGACCTTCGTAGTTGCAAGGCCACGGGCCGNATGCGCGGGTCGAGCATGCCAGCCCGCTGAAGCAGCATCCTCGCTCCAGGAGGTATCCACGCACGAATGCGACCTTCGTAGTTGCAAGGCCACGGGCCGTCCACATCCAAGTTAGAAAATCCAGCGCCAGCAGCGACAGAAATAGCGCNGAGGTATCCACGCACGAATGCGACCTTCGTAGTTGCAAGGCCACGGGCCGTCCACATCCAAGTTAGAAAATCCAGCGCCAGCAGCGACAGAAATAGCGCACCAAAAATTGCACCTAATTGTTTGTTTAAAGCCGGTACCGGTTGCTGGCCGATACAAGCTTGTCACCATGAAGCGTGGACTCAGCGAGCCTCAGAGAGAGGCTAAAGGCCATGACCACAACAACTCAGCCGCGTCCTGCCAGGAGTCTACCTGCCCCCATTGGCCCGAAGCAGCACACGTGTGGTGGAGAACCACACAGTCATCTTCACAACTGTCCCATCACCCGGGTACCTACGTTGAGGTTGCAGGTCCGTCTTCACCCGGGGTGTGGAGGGGATGCCACGAGTTCCTGCAGTGTTTGAATACTCCACCCAGGGGATAAAGAGAAAAGGAAAAATCTTATAAAGTAGGTGCTAGTTTTTTTTAAGTAGGTGTCCATTTTCTGGGAGGCATGATGACATGGTTGACCCGAGACTGGCACTGACAGTGAACATCAATTTGCGTCGGTACAAAGGGGTTTTAACTTCTGCCTGTTGCTACAGTACCAAGCATTTACCACCTAGCAGTAGCAGTACTTAGCTGACAAGAATAACATGAATACTACCAATTTTTCTCATGGCCGGGAAAATCATTTCACCACGCTGTTTCCCAAATTGATCGGTGGCAATTGGCGTGTTTTCTTCATGAAGATTGTGAGATTTGTTT
>BGPT01002785.1:13892-26224 GCA_003297045.1 Symbiodinium sp. clade C Y103 | reverse complement strand
TGGAGCTTCCAACATGCTCTTGACGCTACGCCCGAATTTTTTTGCCACGAACTTCCCACACGCTCTTGATGTTACTCTGATGCTACGCCCTGGCCTTTCTCTTCGAACTTCCATCACGTTTTTTTTGAGTTATTCTATTACCTGGTCCTTGGAACTTCGAAAACGCTCTTGATGTTACTCTTCTAACTTTCTNTCGCTCTTAGCTTTCCCTTGGAACTTCCAACACGCTCTTGACGCTACGCTCTTGGCTTGCTCTTGGAACAGTCCAGCACGCTCTTGATGACACGCTCTTGACTTCTTAACCCCAACACTCTCTTGGTGCTAGGCTCTGAACTTGCTCTTGTACTTTCCAACACACTCTTGATGTTACGTTCTTAATTAATTTTCCCCTGGAGCATTCCAACATGCTCTTGGTGCCAGGCTTTGACCTTGCGCTCCAGATATCCAAAAACGCTCTTGATGCTAGACTCCTAACTGTCTCCTGGCACATGCCAGCACACTCTTGGTTCTATACTGTTCTCTCCAACTCGCTCTTGATGCCTTTGGTCTTAGGTTGTTTGTTGGACNCAGCACACTCTTGGTTCTATACTGTTCTCTCCAACTCGCTCTTGATGCCTTTGGTCTTAGGTTGTTTGTTGGACGTCCAACGCGCTCTTGATGTTATGCTCTGAAGTTTCGCCTGAATCCGTCCAGNGGTGAGCTTCCAACACGCTCTTCATAGTACTCTCTTCACTTTTTCCTGGAACAGTCCGAGAGGCTGTTGATGCTACGCTCCACTATGCTTTTGAGGCTAGAGCTTTCTCTTGCAACTTCCACCATGATCTTGACGCTACACACTTGATTCACTTTCTCCTGGAACTTCAGACACGTTCTTGATGTTACTCTTCTAACTTTCTCTTGGAACATCCCAACACGCTCTTGATGCTTCGCTCTTAGCTTTCCCTTGGAACTTCCAACACGCTCTTGACGCTATGCTCTTGGCTTGCTCTTGGAACAGTCCAGCACGCTCTTGATGACACGCTCTTAACTTCTTAACCCCAACACTCTCTTGGTGCTAGGCTCTGAACTTGCTCTTGTACTTTCCAACACACTCTTGATGCCTGGAGCCTTCCAACATGCTCTTGATGCTACAGTCTGACGTCCAACACGCTCTTGATGCTACGCTCTTAACTTCCTCCTTAAACATTCCAGCACGCTCTTGATGCTACTCTCTGATACCTCCAACACACTCTGTATCCTACGCTCTTGAGTTTCTCTGGGAGCAGGCCTACAGGCTCTTGATGCTAGGCCCTTGACTTGCTCTTGGGATTTCGGAAAGTCTCTTGATGTAACAGTAACACTTGTAGCTATCTCCTGAAATTTCTAACACGCTGTTGATGCTACACTCTGAACCTTTTCTGGGAACATTCCAACATGGTCGTGATGCTTGCTCTTGGGGTCTTGCAAACGTTCTTCATGCTACGCTCCTAACATTCCCTTTGGACATTGCAGCACGCTCTTCATGCTTTACTTTTTCACACGAACACGCTTTTGATGCTAGGCTCTTAAGTTTCTCTTGGGACAGTCCGACACGCTATGCTCTGAGCTTTCTCTTGCAACTTCCACCACGCTTTTGATGCTNTTTTGATGCTAGGCTCTTAAGTTTCTCTTGGGACAGTCCGACACGCTATGCTCTGAGCTTTCTCTTGCAACTTCCACCACGCTTTTGATGCTACGCTCTCAATTTCTCTTGAAACTTTCAAGTTGCACTACCCAACAGGCTCTTGATGCTGCGCTCTTAACTTTCTCTTGGCGCATCCGTCCAAGACGCTCTTGACGCTACGCCCCAGCGAATGAGCCGATCAGCGAACCAGCAAACACGCGTATCAGCTGACCATGCAGCGGACCAGCGGATCAGCGGATCAACGGATCAGCGGACCAGCAAATCAACGGACCGGAGCAGGGACCAGCGGATCAGTGAATACCGAATCAGCGGACCAGCAGAGCAGCGGATCAGCGGATCAGCCAGCGGACCAGCGGATCAGCCAGCGGATCAGCGGAGCAGCCAGCGGATCAGCGGATCAGCCAGCGGACCAGCGGATCAGCCAGCGGATCAGCGGAGCAGCCAGCGGATCAGCGGATCAGCCAGCGGATCAGCGGATCAGCGGGCCAGCGGATCAGCGGATCAGCCAGCGGATCAGCGGATCAGCAGATCAGCGGACCAGCGGATCAGCGGATCAGCCAGCGGATCAGCGGACCAGCGGACCATGCAGCGGATCAGCCAGCGGATCAGCGGATCAGCGGATCAGCCAGCCAGCGGATCAGCGGATCAGCCAGCGGATCAGCGGATCAGCGGATCAGCCAGCGGATCAGCGGATCAGCCATCAGCGGATCAGCGGATCAGCCAGCGGATCAGCGGATCAGCGGATCAGCGGATCAGCGGATCAGCGGACCAGCGGACCAGCGGATCAGCGGATCGGCGGATCAGCGGATCAGCGGATCAGCCAGCGGATCAGCGGACCAGCGGATCAGCGGATCAGCGGATCAGCCAGCGGATCAGTGGATCAGCGGATCAGCCAGCGGATCAGCGGATCAGCCAGCGGATCAGCCAGCGGATCAGCGGATCAGCCAGCGGATCAGCGGATCAGCCAGCGGATCAGCGGATCAAGCGGATCAGCGGACCAGCGGATCAGCGGATCAGCGGACCAGCGGATCAGCGGATCAGCGGATCGGCGGATCAGCGGATCANAGCGGATCAGCGGACCAGCGGATCAGCGGATCAGCGGATCGGCGGATCAGCGGATCAGCCAGCGGATCAGCGGATCAGGCAGCCGGACGATCATAAGTCATTTCCTGAGCCCTCGTTTGCGACGAAAACAAATCAACCCAAACAATCTGTTGTCATGTTTGGAGAACGTATTTCCCCGGGCAAGCATTGCCCTGCTGCTTGAATGCATGTCTTTGTTGATTGACATAAGGTAACTAACTCAGGGAATGTATTTCCCAGATAANGAACGTATTTCCCCGGGCAAGCATTGCCCTGCTGCTTGAATGCATGTCTTTGTTGATTGACATAAGGTAACTAACTCAGGGAATGTATTTCCCAGATAAAGGGGGGATACGTATTATCCCCCCAAACTGTTTTCCTTGTGTATCATGTAAGACGAATGTATTTCGTCAGTNTAACTCAGGGAATGTATTTCCCAGATAAAGGGGGGATACGTATTATCCCCCCAAACTGTTTTCCTTGTGTATCATGTAAGACGAATGTATTTCGTCAGTGTACTTGTCTCTGTGGGAACCATGTCAACTGTATAGTGTCCAGCATGCGCTGGCCCAAGGGGGCCTCAAAGAAGGTCTCCCACCCTTCTCTTTGCAAAAGTCTTGCCGCGTAAAAGCTTCTGTCGTTGCTGTGTAAAAGCTTCTCTGTGTAAAAAATGCTGTGCAAAAGCTTCTCTGTCTAAAAGCTTCTTCGTGTCAAAAGCTTCCCTATGGAAAAGCTTCTCTGTGTAGAAGCTTCTCTGTGTAAAAGTTTGTCTGTGTCAAATCTTCTCTGCGTGAAACATTCTGTGTGTAAAGGCTTCTCTGTGTAGATGCTTCTGTGCGTATTCTCTGTGAAAAAGCTTTGTAGAACTGAGAGAATTTTGTGCAAATCTTGTCGCGCAAAGCAGTGCTGGGAAGTCTTTCTGCAAGCTTTGGGGTGCAAAGTAGAACTGGGAAGTACTTTGCGCAAGCTTTGTAATAGGAAGAAATACCGGTAATTACTCTATGCAAGCTTTGGAGTGCAACGTAGAACTGGGAAGTACTTTGTGCAAGCTTTGTAGTAGGAAGTAAGACTGGGAAGTACTCTACGCAAGCTTTGTAGTACGAAGTAGTGCTGGGAAGTACTCTGTGCGAGCTTTGTAGTAGGAAGTAATACTGGGAAGTACTCTATGCAAGCTTTGTATTACAAGGTCGAACTGGCTTCATAGCAGAAAGTAGTACTGGGAAGTACTTCCTGCAGGCTTCGTAGTAGGAAGTAGTACTGGGAAGTATCTTATGCAAGCTTGAAAGTACAGAGTAGTACTGGGAAGTACTCTACGCAAGCTTTGGAGTGCAAAGTAGAACTGGGAGGTACTTTCTGCAAGCGTCGTAGTAGGACGAAGTACTGGGAAGTAGTCTATGCAAGCTTTGGAGTGCAAAGTAGTACTGGGAAGTCCTTTGCGCAAGCTTTGTAGTAGGAAGTAATACTGGGACGTACCTTCTGCAAGCTTTGGAGTGCAAAGAAGTACTCCGAAGTACTCTCTGCAAGCTTTGAGTACGAAGTAGCACTGCAAAGTACTTTGAGCAAGCTTTGTAGTATCAAGCAATGGTGCGAAATTCTTTGCGCAAGCTTTGTTGTGCAAAAAAAACTGGGAAGTACTTTGTGCGAGCTTTGTCGCCAGAAGTAGTTCTGGGAAGCGCTCTATGCAAGCTTTGGGGTGCAAAGTAGAACTGGGAAGTACTTTGCGCAAGCTTTGTAATAAGAAGAAATACCGGTAATTACTCTATGCAAGCTTTGGAGTGCAACGTAGAACTGGGAAGTACTTTGTGCAAGCTTTGTAGTAGAAAGTAAGACTGGGAAGTACTCTATGCAAGCGTTGTAGCAGGAAGTAGTACTGGGAAGTACTTTGTGCAAGCTCTGTAATGCACAGTAGTACTGGAAGGTACTTTTTGCAAGCTCTGTGCAAAGTAGTACTGGGAAGTACTTCGTGCAAGCTTTGGAAAGCAAAGTAGTACTGGGAAATGCTTTCTGCAAGCTTTCGGTGCAAAGTAGAACTGCGAAGTATTTGTGCAAGCTTTGTAGTAGGAAGTAGTACTGGGAAGTACTTTGTGCGAGTTTTGTAGTGCAGAGTAGTACTGGGAAGTGCTTTGTTTGTGCAAACTCTGTGCTACAAAGTAGTACTGAGAAGTACTCTATGCAAGCTTTGGAGTGCAATGTAGAACTGGGAACTACTTTGCGCAAGCTTTGTAGTAGGAAGTAAGACTGGGAAGTACTCTATGCAAGCTTTGTATTACAAGGTCGAACTGGGAAATGCTTTGTGCAAGCTTTGCAGTAGGAAGTAATGCTAAGAACTACCTTCTGCAAGCTTTGGAGTGCAAATAAGTACTGCGAAGTACTTTTTGCAAGCTTTGAATACAAAGTAGCACTGGGAAGTACTTTGTCCAAGCTTTGTAGTAGGAAGTCAAACTGGGAAGTACTCTATGCAAGCTTCGGAGTGCAAAGTAATATTGGAAAGTACTTTGTTTGTGCAAGCTCTGTGCTACAAAGTATTACTCGGAAGTACTTTGCGCAAGCTTTGTAGTAGGAAGTAATACTGGGAAGTACCTTCTGCAGGCTTCAAAGTAGAAAGTAGTACTGGGAAGTACTCTACGCAAGCTTTGTAGTAAAAAGTAGTACTGGAAAGTACTTTGTGCGAGCTTTGTCTCCAGAAGTAGTACTGGGAAATACTCTATGCAAGCTTTGGGGTGCAAAGTAGAACTGGGAAATACTTTCTGCAAGCTTTGTGGCAGGAAGTAGTATATACTGGGAAGTACTCCATGCAAGCTTTGGAAAGCAAAGTAGAACTGGGAACTACTTGGTGCAAGCTTTTTAGGAGGAAGTAAGACTGGGAAGTACTCTATGCAATCTTTGTATAACAAGGAAGAACTAGGAAGTGCTTTGTGCTGCAGTACAAAGTAGTGCTGGGAGGTACATTTTGCAAGCTCTGTGGTGCAAAGTAGCACTGCGAAGTACTTTGCGCAAGCTCTGTGGTGCAAAGTACTATTGGGAAGTACTCTGTGCGAGCTCTGTAGTACAAAGTAGTACTCGGCAGTAGTTTCTGCAAGCTTTGTATTAGGAAGTACTACTGAGAAGTACTGTGTGCAAGCTTTGTAATAGGAAGTACTACCGGGAACTACTCTATGCAAGCTTTGTAGTACAACGTATTACTGGGAAGTGCTTTGCGCAAGCTTTGCAACACAAAGTAGAACTGGGAAGTACCCTATGCAAAATTAGTATTGTGAAGTACTTTGTGCAAGCTTTGTAGGCGGAAGTAAGACTGGGAAGTACTGTATGCAAGCTTTGGTGTGCAAAGAAGTATTTGGAAGTACATTGTTTGTAAAAGCTCTGTACTACAAAGTAATATTGGGAAGTACCTTGCGCAAGCTTTGTAGTAGGAAGTAATGCTTGGAAGTGCTCCATGCAAGCTTTGGGGTACAAAGTAGTACAGGGAAGTACTTTTTGCAAGCTTTGTAGTACGAAGTACTTTGTGCAAGCTTTGTAGTAGGAAGTAGTACTGGGAAATACTTTGTGTAACCTTTGTAGTAGGAAGCAGTACTGGGAAGTACTTTGCGCAAGTTTTGTCGGACAGGAAGGCATTGGGCAATTTTTGTGGTACACAGGATGGACTTTGTCAGCAAAGTACGACAATGTGACGAGAAAGAGATGCCAAGGGAAAGACAGGAGAATGAAAAACCACCTCAAGTCAAAGGAGATGTCAAGACAGAAGGTTTCAAAGGAAACAATTTAACCGAAAGACGGCTCAGGAAAATCCGACACACAAAGGACCCTGAGCATCCTCTATTGATTACAATCAATAGGGAAAAAACCATACTTTTTTAGGGATCTGAAATCAATAGAAAATATTGATTTCAGAGCTCAAAAANAAAAAACCATACTTTTTTAGGGATCTGAAATCAATAGAAAATATTGATTTCAGAGCTCAAAAAAATCAATAGAAAAAACCTTGTTTTGAAAGGTCAAAAACAATAGAGAATTTCTGCATTTTCCAATTTTTTGCCACTTTTTTGCCACACTTTTTCTGATTTTCTATTGATTTTTCAAGGTGAGACTTTGGGGTGAAACAATATGCTTGGAACCTTTTGCAAGGGTGTGTGGCCNACTTTTTTGCCACACTTTTTCTGATTTTCTATTGATTTTTCAAGGTGAGACTTTGGGGTGAAACAATATGCTTGGAACCTTTTGCAAGGGTGTGTGGCCAGACCATTTTGCAATGGTCAGGCATCATCATCTTCCAAGATGTCAAAGGCTGCAGGCTCTCTAGTGTACAAGAGATGCAGCAAAATTTGATACTTTGCCATCAGTTTCTGGGATAACCTCGTTGTTCTGACTCCAAAGGATACTGAATGGCCCAATTTTGCAATTTGGCCCACAAAATCCTCCCCCTTCCAGCAAGTGTGGGCCCTGGGGTTTATGAAATAGGCTTCCCAGGACCAATGGAGGAAGGTGTGTGATTTGTTCACTATGTGAAACAGGGGCCTCCCCTCCTCTTCAAAATGCCCATTGAGCCATGAATATTCTTCAACAAAGCCTTTGGCAAGGCTGAAGAATTTTTCAAATTCAGCATCCTCAAGGAAAAGGTCACAGCTGTCAATGATTTCATTGAGCTGGACCATGTTCTCCAGGCAAGAGACCAGGTGTGGATGTTCTTCCCTGGAGTGGTCGAGGAGGTCCTTCAAAACTGGGAGCAGGCATGGTGCCAAATGCTTGCATTCACCACCTTTGGCACTCAAATGTGCCCAATGCACCCAAGGGGATTTGGGAGTTTTGCAGAACATCTTCAAATGCAGATTTGTCAACCTGCAAGCCACCTTTTGCAAGGTGTATTGTTTCTGAACCTCTTGAAAAATGATGCTCAACCTATCACTAGGTTGAACTGATTGTGTTTGGCCAGGCAAGTTGTAGAAGCAAAGGTAGTGGAGAATGGATCCAAGGATATGGCCATAGAGGCCTCTTGTAAATAGCACATGGAGGGAGTCATGCCTGACCATTCTGGTTGTAACTCCTGGGAGTTGAAAAATGGGATGGGAAGGTGCTTCCCCTTTTGCAAGGGTGGTGTCCAGAAAAGTGAATGCATTCCAATCAAGATTGGTATATGGCCTAGGGCCATCTGATGTGGTTGCATTGCAAGCCCAGCAGCAATCTTTGTGCCTCCAATGTGCTAATTTCAAGGTGTTGGAAAAGAATTCGTGGTCACCACAAATATGCCACACAATCAATCTGTAGCCTTGTGGTGAAAGGGATTGGCCCCTTTTTTCCCAAAAAGGGGAGCCTTTTTCCAAAGGCTTACCATCTGGAGAAGTCATTGGATGTTTCCCTTTGGCAAGGGCTTCAAATGACCATTTCAGGACCTCCCACACTGGGTCCCAGGTCTGGTCAGTGGTGCAAGCCTTAGGGAAGGCTGCACACAAAAGGTGGGACATCAAAGACCCTTGGTCATAGAGAGAATTTCCAAATGACCAACACATCATGGTGTCTCTTGTCTGGAACTCAACTCCATCTCCATGTATAAAACATGGAAATGTCTTAGATTGCCACCCTTTGACAAGGGTGCAAGGATGTCCTGTGATTCGATCATCTCCTTTCTCAAGGGTTTTGGACCAAAATCCTGGAAGGTGCTTCACATCCCACATTTGCTCCCACACTGCAGGGTAGTTTTGCAATGCTTCAAACAGCCTTTGCAAAAAGTGCTCATGATGGATTTGCTAACATTTCCTGGCTGGGCCCCAAAATTGCCACCTTTTGCAAGGAGGTGAAGCTCTTCATGGTTTGCACCATCCCTTACTGCTAAGTCTGCAAGCTCCCTAATTGCAATTGCAGACAACAAGCCATGAGCCCACAAAGCTAAAAGCTTTGTTGCCAGTTGGGAATGCCCCTTTGGCAAGGGGTCCTCCATCTTGTCCTTTCCCAAGGCTATATCTTTCCTCCATCCCCTAATCCTCTTCACTCCTCTTTGGCTGATGTCTTCTTTGCCCATGGCTGGAAAAAAACCTTTTGCAAGGCACAACCTGAAAGTCTAAATTGAGCCAAAAGGCTGCAACTGCTGTTCTACTTTGGGGGGGCACACTGGTGGAAAAAACATGTGGGGCTTATGGGGGGGGAACCTTGTTGCTACTTCCTATGGCCTTATGCTTTGTGTGTATGTATCTATGTTTGTATGTATGTATGTGTGTGTATGAATTTATGTATGTATNGGGGGGGAACCTTGTTGCTACTTCCTATGGCCTTATGCTTTGTGTGTATGTATCTATGTTTGTATGTATGTATGTGTGTGTATGAATTTATGTATGTATATGCTAGGGTGCTACCCTTAGTTCCCATGGTCATGCTTCCTTTTTCCACCTTGCCATTGTAAGGCATCCTCCCCTCCAGGTGAGGGGGCATCCCTATTGCTAGGGGCATCCCTATTGCTAGGGGCATCCCTTGTGCTAGGGGCATCCCTATTGCTAGGGGCATCCCTGTTGCCAGGGGCTTTCCTATTTCTAGGTTGACCAAGATTGTGCCCTTTTGCCAAAGGGCTTTGGGCAATGCCTACTTTTTGGAGCTGTTTTTGCTCATGGTTTTGTTGGCCAATTGTGTTAGCTCTTTGCTGTGGGCTTTCACATCCTTTATCAAGGTTGCTGCCTCTGGGAGGCACTCTTTGAGGGCCTTCAAGGCATTCTTGCTGTACTCCTTCAGCAGGAACCCTTTCAATTTCTTCAGCATGTCTTCCAGCTGCTTCTGGAACTGGGAAGTTGACTTTTTCAAGCCAGCTGAGAGAAAGGATTTTGGCACTTTTGCAAGTGCCTCTTCCACTTCACTCTGCTTGCTGGACACCAAATCTCTGGTTCTTGCTTTTCCCAAAGCTTCTTCCCATTCCTCTTGTGGGTCCTCAGCCTTATCAGGTTTCTTGTCTTCTAAGGCAAGCTGCTGATGCTTCCCTTTCCCTTTCCCAGGTCCTTTCTGCCCACTTCCACTGCTTTTGCCACCCTTTCCTTTGCCTTTGTCTCCTTTTGCAAGGGACTCTGCATTCTTCAGTTGAAAGTTGGTGTCTTTTGAGAATTCTTCCAGGAAAGCGGTTTCCTCCTCTCCTGTGGGGTCATATTCCTGCCCAGCAGTGATGGACCTTTTTTTGGCCACATTCACTTTGGCTGTGTAGTCACCTAAATCTTGGTATTCAAGGCATCCCCTTGTTAAAGGGTCATGCCTCCATATGACCCTTCCAGAGTTGAGGTGGCAGTCTAGTTCATATTCAGTGAACCGGTCATAAATTTGTTTTTCACTGAGCCACTTTTCCTTTCTGGTGTAGATGGTGCTTTGGTCCAGGCTGTGGGTGACATTGTGGAAAGTCTTTCTGGATTTTTGCAAATACCAGAGTGCCACAGCCAGCCCTTTCTCCTTTTTTGATAAGGAGTCATGCTCTTCCTTTTCCAAGGGNATTGTGGAAAGTCTTTCTGGATTTTTGCAAATACCAGAGTGCCACAGCCAGCCCTTTCTCCTTTTTTGATAAGGAGTCATGCTCTTCCTTTTCCAAGGGATTGTTCTTCAGGTGTGTTTGGTGTTGGCCCCAAATCTGTGACCCCTCATCAGGCGTCAGGGAATCCTTGAAGAGGTTTACTGCATCTTCTTCATTCATGTCATCTCCATTGATTGCATCCACCTTTTCTTTCAAACTCATATTCACCAGCTTTGCCAGATTACCTTTTTTCAAAGATCCACTGGCTTTTGTGGCTGGTTTCTTTTTCAAGATGGACTTCAAAGGGGCAGACTTTTGGCCCTGTTTCAAGGGCTTGGAGCCTTTGCCAAGGCTCCTTTTCATTGCCTTCTTCATGACCTTTTTAGGTCCCATAGTGGCTGTGGGTGGCCAAACCCAATCTAACCGGTTTGAACCAAAATCCTACACCCACACCCAATTCCAAAACATTTGTGCAAAAAAAAATGGAAATATTTGGTTAAAAAAAGTAGCCTTATGAAATCTTATGAAATCTTATGAAATCTTATGAAATCTTATGAAATCTTATGAAAACACTATTTTCATAAGATTTCAGAAGATTTCATAAGATTTCATAAGATTTCATAAGATTTCATAAGGTTGTGGTGTTTGATTTTTTTTTAAAATGTTTGATGTTTAGTCCAATTGCTTACAAAAAAATAAATATGTTTCAAACATCTGCATGGGAAGCATGTGCATGTATATATATATATGTGCAATATATGTACACTTGTGCATGTGTATGCATATATTATTTTCCATTTCTATTTATTTTGTTAATTTAATTATATATTTATATTTATTTTTTCCAGCTTGACTTAAATTGTCTTCCATCTCCCACAGGTGGGGAGGCATCCCTATCACTAGGGGCATCCCTATTGCTAGGGGCATCCCTACCTCTAGGGGCTTCAAAAAGGCACAAGGCACCCTGTTTCTAGGGGCCTTTGTGCAGTTCATCCCTGTTTCCAGGGGTCTGTGCCATCCTTCATTGTTGCCAAACTTTTTCAAGTCCTTTTGAGGATGAAATCCACTGCATCCTTGCAGTTTCTGAATTTGGGGCCCTCATACCATTCATGTCTTTCATATGTGGTGGTGATGGGCAGGATCTCCATTCCTTTTCCAAGGCATTCCCTCAGGATCTGGGCATTGTCATCTATGATGACTTTGATGCCTTTCTCAAGGCAAAGCTGGGCTTTCCCTTGGCTGCCACATCTCTGGGAGGTGATGTGCCTGCCCCAATTTTTTGCCACAGGACCCAGCTTGGAAATCTTTGTCAAGACANCAAAGCTGGGCTTTCCCTTGGCTGCCACATCTCTGGGAGGTGATGTGCCTGCCCCAATTTTTTGCCACAGGACCCAGCTTGGAAATCTTTGTCAAGACACCCCTGCCTCTTTTCTGGCCTGCATAATTGATGATGCAGACCTCATACCCCCCTTTTTCAAGAGAGGTCAGGGCTTGCACAGCACTTGTGGAGATTTCATCCCTGATCTCCACCACATTGTGCCAGTCCACTGCAATGGTCTCTGGNCTCTGGCTCAGTGCTGCTGGAGGTGTAGGAGGAGCTCTCCTCTGCTGCCTCCTTCTTCACCTCCTCCCTGACCTCCTTGGCCTCACCCTTGGCCTCCTCATTGGCCTTTTCCTCAGGCTCTTCTTAGGGATCATCTTTTGTTTCACCTTTTTTAAGGTCAATGCCAGGAGGGCGGTCATGGCTGGAAGCAGCAGGACCTTCTTGGAGCTTGATCCTCTGCTCATTCTCCTCCTCCTCAGAGGTCTCCCCCCTGTTCTCCTCGCAGCTCTTCCTGGATCTTCTTCTGTGGGATGAGCTGGAGGACCTGGACTCTTTCCTCCTCCTNCTCCTCCTCCTCAGAGGTCTCCCCCCTGTTCTCCTCGCAGCTCTTCCTGGATCTTCTTCTGTGGGATGAGCTGGAGGACCTGGACTCTTTCCTCCTCCTCCTATTGCTAGGAGACCTGGATGACCTCCTTCTCCTGCTCCATGGCCTGCCCCTGTAGTAGTCATCCCAGGCCTCCAGGGTCATCCTCCAATCATCATCTCTTTCCCAAGAGTCCCAAGCTCTTTCCCAA
>BGPT01002784.1:6675-41655 GCA_003297045.1 Symbiodinium sp. clade C Y103 | reverse complement strand
AACCAGAAAACCTGCGTCCCAAGATAGACTTCTGCAAGGCAGACGCTCATATGAGGCGACTTCTTTCCACATGAGACGACTTAACCCTACCCCCCAGTATTGGAATGTCTCCTCCCTGTGGGGCACCGATCCAACGATTTTCTGAGTCTCAAAAAGAAAGCTTACCTTCTGCTAGTCTCCTACAGTTTGCAAACTGGAAAATCACCATGATGTTTAAGAGGTCAAGTCCTCAAACTCGGCCATGGCTTCCATAGCAAACTGTTAACTACCAGGGGATAAACCCATGAAATCCCATGAAATCCCCATTTGTTGATGGTTGAAACCCATCATTCTTTCCATGAAATTCCTATAAGAAATCCCCATGTCTTGATGGTTTTCAGACAAGACCCAGCCATTCTTTCCAGGAATTTCCCCATGACCTTCCCATGGCTGAAATCCACCAAGCTACAGGTGGGTTTCTTGATCAACGCAGGCCGCGGGACTCCAACCTGCGCAAAGTGCGGCGATGGTTTCATGGTGATTTCGTGATGGTTGAATCAAGGAGAAATGACCATCTCATAGGAAAAAATCTGGGACTCTCATGATGTCATGAGATGTCCAAAACCAACAGTATGATATATTGGAAAATTGCTGGTATAATTCGGAATATGATGATATTATAGATGTATAGAAAACGAATTGGGCCTATTTCATATGATGTGCTCGGGTCAAAACATGGTATATGGTTTTTGGTCATCCATCCCATATAATGGGAATCCAACCACTATTGGTTAATCTACATACCTGTGAAAACGTATTGACTGCTTACATCCCCCACTATGGCTGTATAATCCATCGACCATGGCACACATGAGTTATGATAATAAAGGGCCCCGGGATGATATGGGGATTACATGGTGATATCATCTACATTAATCTACCCTCTGGTAAACTAACATAGCTATTGAAAATGACCATAGAAATAGTGGTTTTTCCCATTAAAAATGGAGATGTTCCATAGTTATAGTTATGTAAGTTTGCCAGAGGGTAATTGATATCATGGGATTATTTTTTGGGGGGCTATCAACCACACTGAGAAATCTTCACCGGAAACGCAAAGGTGTTCACCATCAAAGTGAGGGGTGTCCTGAAAAATGTTCCTTCAACCAACTCTGGGATACAGTACATATTGCTGAATTGTGGAAAGATATCATGTTCTTGTTCCCTCAATTCATGGACATGTACCGGACATTGATGGTTTCTGAAACACTGTTTTTCGGATCTGTTTCCGGGAAATATCTTGCTGAATTATTGCAAAAGAACGGAATTGTGTATTGATTTTTTTACCAACTAACCATCATTTATCTGCGCGAAGGTGGCTTCCTGACTTCCAGGGATAGTTTGGTCTTAGTTCCTCTTGATTCCAGAGCTCTCTGCACAAGGCAGCAAGGTGTGAACCTTTTGACGCCGGTGAAAGTGAAAGTGAACCATCATTTATGGTGACATTGTGGTGAGGTGAGGTCACTATTTTTCATCCACATGTGCATTCAGGTTGTCAGTATGAACAACATAGAATTCCTGGGATGCGCATCCTCTATTCCAGCAAGAAACTGGACAGCAAGTCTCTAGTTCGTGTGAAAATGGTGTATCCCTAAATCCACCGGTTCATGATTATCCCAATAAGTAACCAGAATATGCCATAATTGGGATTACCCTCTGGTAAACGTTTACATAACTATGGAAAATCACCATGTTTAATGGGAAAATCAACTATGTCTATGGTCATTTTCAATAGCGAACTGTTGGTTTACCAGAGGGTATACCCCATTTTCATGGTAGACATCAATTCACTTCACGGGGCCTCGGTCAAACTCGCGGGGCTCTCCATCACGTCCACCGTTCGATCGGCGGCGGCGTCCGTCGAGACGGAGGCCGCAGCCTCACGGGGTGAGTCGTGACGGCGGTGGTAACGGGGCACCCAAACGACGGTGGGCGAAGTGGAAAATCACCATTGGCTAAATCATCACAAAAAATGGTACACAACTGGGTAATAACTATGGTAAATCACCCATGAATCTATAAATGGGGGCCATGTTTTTCCATAGCTATGTGAAATAACCAGAGGGCATAACTTATAGCGGGAATAATCAACTAGGATTTGTGGTAGATATATCAACAGTGAAAGGGGGTTATACACCAATTTAAAACTGACGCGGAGAAATTCGGATCTTTCCAAATGGTTCACGAAGGAATCTGAAAAGGAGGATGGGGCCAGAAACCAACTTGTCACCGGACTGCTTCTTGATGGAATCGCATATACATGGCTAAGCTACGCAAACCTTTTAGATACCCTGAGGTCTTTTACTAGCTAGCATTGTATTACCCCAGCCCTAGCTAAGGGGAGAAATCTAAAGCATTACTGTATATAAACTACCTCCATAAGGGTCGCCTCAGTATACGAGCATCATGTAAAGCGGGTCGTGCTCAAATGCAAAAGCTCTCAATCTCCAGCTTTCTCATCGTTTCAGGCAGTGCAAGTCCATCAGAGAAAAGAAACAATGACGTTCATATCGCAACTTACAGCAACCCCAGATAAGATCAAGAAAAAGTCCAGTAAGAATATACTGCATAAACTTACCACTATCTTTTTGGGCTCGGATTTCACTTCAATATCCCTAAATTGACTTCTGCCCAAATGGTGCGAATTTCCCTGAAAAAAACCATGGCCGGCAGCATCTCCTCGATGGGACTGGCATCACCTGCGGCCCAAGATGACCCAGGAATATATCAGAGATGATGAACGGTTACTGATTACCAAAGGGTAGATCCTATTTATGGTGCCAAAGTGTAAATCCCATTAAATGGTCTATTGATTATTAAGGGTAAAATGATTACTATATTTACCAATGGTTAATGGTTACTGTTTATGATATTTATGGTGCTAAAGGTGATTCATCCCATTGAATGGTTTATCTATTTATTGAATATATCAGGAAACTGAGTACGAAGTCGTATGATTCGCAAAAGGTTCAATCCTATTCGTCCCAGTCCCACGAAATTCCATTTTCATGTGGGAAAGCCTGGCTGCCATAGACCTGTTCTTTGGGAGTGGTTGAACTCCAAGGCATTTATGGTGATGATTTGGGGTGCAGATGACATTGGGTGAATCCCACATTAGACTATCTGGGGGTGATTTTTGTGTACCAATGGAGTTTATCACATTGGCAGGACCTACCAGTAGCTTGATCATTTTGAAACAAAGTGCTTCAGTGCTTGATGATTTGCTAGTGGCAGTGCCCGTGAAATCAAGCAGCACAGCTGGGAGGTGCTGCAGGTCTTTTTCACACGTGTTGACGAAATGCAGGAGCTGCAGCTGAGACTTTGCACACCACATCTCCAAGGCTCTAAATGATTCTAAATGGAAGAAAGCGAAATGCCAATACCACTTTCGCCCNGGTGTATCTCTCATCCACAATTAACAGGAGCGGGTCTTTATCACTTTGGATAGCTTCGAAGAGCAAGCAAAAGGGCTCGTAGTCACGCACATAGCGTGCTAAGACTCCCCAGGATTTCAGAAACTCATCACGTGTAGCAACATCTTTGAAGCGAAGCTGGATGGTCAGGCTCCAGGCACCCTCATAGCCTTCACCCAGGAGACTACAACACACCTTTCTTTCAAAAAATCGTCTCAATCCGATCACCTACCTTCCTAAGCGCCCAAATGCCTCCAAATCATTCACCTTGGTTTGAACCAACGCACCAAAAAAAATAAACTCGTATCCCACCTTTCTCTTTCTTCAGCTCTTTCCCGAGCTTGCCAGTTGCCAGTCCATCAACGACCAGCAACGGTGCAAAGAGGCTCAAATACATCAGGGCCTTCATGGGCACGGGAGGAGATATGGACGTAGGACGTGGGACGTGAGTACTTCCTTGATCAGCTCAAGGCTGCGGGCGAAGCGGAATTCATGGGTCCAAGAATTGCGGGAAATGAACAGCCTTGAACTCTTTAAAGCTTCAAATATGTAGGGGAAACCCTGCAGGTGTTTCCTTAATCAACTTCCAGGTGCTTCCTGGGAAGCGCAAAATGACCACAGGACAGGCCACTTGGGTTTGAAGATTATGGCAGTATCGCATCATTTCAGTGTCCCTTCTTTCGACGTAATTTGAGTCGGAGAGATCTGTTGTTCCCAATGATGTGCATGGGATTGCGGGGTCTGTGAAATCAAACACCACAGCTGGGAGCTGCTGCAGGTCTTTTTCACACGTGTTGATGGAAATGCAGGAGCTGCAGCTGAGACTTTGCACACCACATCTCCAAGGCTCTAAATGATTCTAAATGGAAGAAAGCGAAATGCCAATACCACTTTCGCCCNGAAATGCAGGAGCTGCAGCTGAGACTTTGCACACCACATCTCCAAGGCTCTAAATGATTCTAAATGGAAGAAAGCGAAATGCCAATACCACTTTCGCCCAGAACCTCAAGTCTACCTGCATCTTGAAGCTTCTGCATTTGGGGTCGAAAGACGTTGAAAGCATCGCTGCTTCTGTGCTTCCCGTAGACATCCTTGTCGGTGTATCTCTCATCCACAATTAACAGGAGCGGGTCTTTATCACTTTGGATAGCTTCGAAGAGCAAGCAAAAGGGCTCGTAGTCACGCACATAGCGTGCNGGTGTATCTCTCATCCACAATTAACAGGAGCGGGTCTTTATCACTTTGGATAGCTTCGAAGAGCAAGCAAAAGGGCTCGTAGTCACGCACATAGCGTGCCAAGACTCCCCAGAATTTCAGAAACTCATCACGTGTAACAACATCTTTGAAGCGAAGCTGGATTGTCAGGCTCCAGGCACCCTCATAGCCTGAGTGAGTGCTCTCACGAGAGTACGCAACTCCTATTCCAATCTATTCAATCCATTCCCCTTCCTTGATTATCACTACTGTGTCGCGAAAATTCAGGGGGCATGAGCTGACATACCTCCACCTCCAACTTGATTCCCAAAAATCTCCAGGTCCAATTGGCTCAGAAAAAAACTCTGAGAAAAAGAGCTGACCCAGCTGGGCCACCTTTCTGCTTGACCTTCCCCGATCCAAGTGATCCTGTGATCAGCAGGAAGGACGCCACAAGACTGGCGCCCAGGCCTAAGTACATCAACTCACGCTTCGCCATGGCACCGGGCGCTCCTTGATCCACAGCTTTGCTGCACCAAAAGGCCCAGGTTTGGATTGGCCAAGGCTTTAGTGGCCAGATCTTGCCGCTTTAAGGGGTGATAAGGGGTGGAAATCATTGGGCCTGTTGGGCTGTACATGTTCCATATTTTCCATTACCC
The DNA here is from genome assembly GCA_003297045.1 of Symbiodinium sp. clade C Y103. Taxonomy (NCBI): domain Eukaryota; class Dinophyceae; order Suessiales; family Symbiodiniaceae; genus Cladocopium; species Cladocopium sp. clade C. The sequence goes on along the minus strand of BGPT01002784.1, from coordinate 36,350 downwards.
ATGCACCACAATCTGGAGCGGATGCCAAGCGCCGAAACTGGCAGTCCCAGGAAAATGCCACCTTAGATACAAGATGATGCAAGAATCATCAAGAATCCAACATGATGACAACGATAGACAAGAATTGTTATCATTTTCTGAGAGTCCATGTATCTCGGGTTACCTCCGCTTCCCAACATTTCCGGTCAGTGCCTCCAAGCTCCGATTCTGCATCCATGAAGGGGTTGCTGCCTCTACCTGCCAGTGTTCAAAGCCGAAATGTCATCCCTTCAAAAACTGCTAAAAAAACGGGAGTCCCATCATGGATGATTATCACTGTAACTTCCTATGATATCCGACCAACAGTGGCTTTGAACACAGCTTCCATGGTGTTTACAAAGTGCCTCACGAGAGGCAAAGGGTCTTCTTGTGCTTCCATATCCATTGCTGGGTTCTATGATGCCAGGGGTAGCCATGGATAGTGGGATACCAATCATCAAGCGGCTGCAACTGAAGCATACTGAAGCTACTCCAAGAGGGTGGATGTATATGGTTTCCCAGGTGCAAAACTTTGCAACGGCAATCAAGATGTTCTCTATGTCGACTCACTATGCCATCAACTTCCTGAACACTCAAAACACCACAGAACACCCCGCCTGTTTCACGGCCTCCAACCTCCAAAGCTTTCACAGACCCCGAACTGAACGGGTTGAACTTCTCCATCGACCCGCGATCGCCGGCACCAGCGCTATCTGCGGCAGCAGCATCTGCGCTGCTCTCACTGAAGGGATTGCTGCCACTGGCTTCACTGCCCTCAAAGGGGTTCAGCCCCTCAAAGGGATTCCTTGACGCCGCAGCAGCGCCCGGGCTGTGCACCTCAGCAAAGCCACCAGGTTTTTTTGGTCTTGGGGTGGAAACCCCACAAATGATTGAAGAATCCGGAAGTATCAGTTAAGGTGCCTAGATCCAATTCTCAAAGAACCCCTGAAGAATTTGGTGAAAATCAGCAGATGCCCCATAAAATCCGTGGGATTCAGCTCTGGACGTCAGCAACTTCCCGCAGTCTGTCCTGGCCCGGTCCTGGCCGATTTTGGTGTCAAGTTGTTTTCGCTGGTTTTCATTTCATCAATGGATTGATTTTAGAGGGAATCTACAGGAAACCATGGTTGTTACGTGTTGTTACCATCATTTTTAGGGGCTTCCTGAAAATGGTCCCATGGTCCAGTGCTGGGACTTGCATAAAGGAAAATGTATGAAGTCCTCAAGGAAACTATGCATTGTTTTCTACTGAATCTCATGTATTGGGGTTCCGGTTTCCCTCAAAGTTCCCAAAAACACATGTTGTTCGAGATTGGGAAGGCAGGAAACCCTTACAGGTACGTAGCAGTGGGCCCAGAAAGTTTGTCGTTGCGTGCATCGAACCACCCAATCGCAAAGAACCGAAAGTTTGGAGCCTTAGCCGTACAAACCACCGGGAAAATTCAATGCTGGGCAGTTTCCAAATAGGCTCATTTGGATTGGATTCCCTTCTGAAGCCCTGATATTTGACTCCCAGCTTAATCATGAACCATCATCATTTCTCCAGCAGAGGTCAGCGCTACCGGCCCTACCTGCTGGACTCCCAAAGGATGGGGAAAGAGCTGCACCTCGCCAGCGATGATCAAGCCATATCAAGCCCAGGTGTCCAAGGATGTTGATGAAGATTTTTCAGGGGGGTACCGGAAAAAAGGAAAAAAACACATCTGGGGTTGCTAAACTGCTAAACTATCCAACTTTGGTTGGTGGGTTTAGTATAAATCAATCCCAAAAAAACGTGAAAACATGACAACAGATCGTCATCCCAGGTAGGATTCCACTTGAAAAACTCAAACCTGGCAACCACCATGGTGTTGACCCCTTGCTGAAATGCTCAAAGCTGAGGCCCCCAACTGCTGCCATCCGGTACCTCCAAACTCCTTGCCAAGACAGGCCAGAACTTGTCCAAAAACAAACAAGAAGGTACAGCAAGAGCCCCCATGTCTTCAGTAGCCATTTCAAAAGGTGAATCACCTACATTGGTGTTGGGGGATGTTGCATTTTGGCTCCGAAACCTGCGGGCTTCATCTAGACACACCCAGTGCCAAAGGCCAGGCCGAATCTCCGACCATTTCAGGCCACCCTCTCGAACTTTGGAACCCCGAATTGTTGCTTGTTTATCATTGTTTGTCCTGGCATTTTCCTGTATTTTCGCCATGAAATTTGTCATCTTATTATTGTGATTAATATCATAATTCACTGGACTTTGGACATTTTGGGATAGTTACCCCCTACACTTCCCATCATTCCAGTGACATCGCAATGAGGTGGTTACAATTTATCCAAATTTATCCAAATTTTATGGTTTCTACCCCTTCAACAAAGCCCAAGCGCCGCCACCGGCGATTCAGCCCAGCTTCGATGTCAGAGAAAGCGTCGGCACAGCTTTCGACAGTCCAGGCTTGGAGCGCCCGTCTCCTCCTGTGTCGGAGAGCGGCTGCGGAATGGTGGCAAGTCCACTGATTTAAAATTCTCACAGGGAAGATTTACGCCACAAGAATTGGATTTCACCCAGAAAAATTGAGGATTTGCTCCATGATCCGGGATTGGGCCATGAAAACCTATGGGTAAACGAACCCTGGCAATTGCCCATGGTTTCAAGAGGTAGATCATCTTCAAGAGGATGGGGCCTGGTTGGTGAAAACGGGATTCCCAGCTACTGATAATCCCCAATATAGAAGGGGTAGGTCAAAAACCTCGTGACTAATCATCAATCAACCATCATTTGTCACTTATATCCACTTACATCCTCGTGTTTTCATGGTTAGAATCCCTATTAGATTACTATAACAATTCAAAGGTGACAAGCGCCTGCTCCTGGAGTAGTGGGTCTGGAAGACACCTCGTCCACCAGTTTCTGATTCTTCAGGTATCAAATCACATCCGAAGGGTGTATAAAAACAAAACAAAACAACTCTGCTTATATTTACATGTGTATATGTATACATATATATATATATATGTGTGTGTGTGTGTAATATGTACATGTATATGTGTCTATGGATATACACGTATATGTATGTCTCGGTGATGGTTTGAAACCCAAAAGAAAAAACTTTGTCACTGGCTAGCAACGTCCAATTTGTAGGACTCAGCGCACAGTCACTCCAACTTTTTTCTGCTGGACCTTGCAGGTCGTATAGAACCAAATCAGGCAAGTTTGCCTATTTGGAAAAACTTTCACATCCCATCAAAAGGCATGATGGGTATCTGAAGACTGCGCCATGTCCAAATGGCATGAACAGAGGCGACAGCTTCCGGACAAAGTCAGAACCCTATATGGCAAGGGTCTGACAACTTCATTAAACTGGGGTTCAATTGAGCCCTTNAATGGCATGAACAGAGGCGACAGCTTCCGGACAAAGTCAGAACCCTATATGGCAAGGGTCTGACAACTTCATTAAACTGGGGTTCAATTGAGCCCTTCCCCGTGCAAGGTATAAACCAGCACAGGGTGGGCCGGGTGGGCCCGCTTTGAACCTTAAAGCATCAAATACACAAAGTTTCCATGCTGTGCACTTCTTCCTAAACGTCGGTACGACAATCAAGGACTCAGCGCACAGTCACTCCAACTTTTTTCTGCTGGACCTTGCAGGTCGTATAGAACCAAATCAGGCAAGTTTGCCTATTTGGAAAACCTTTCACATCCCATCAAAAGGCATGATGGGTATCTGAAGACTGCGCCATGTACAAATGGCATGAACAGAGGCGACAGCTTCCGGACAAAGTCAGAACCCTATATGGCAAGGGTCTGACAACTTCATTAAACTGGGGTTCAATTGAGCCCTTCATAATACGGTCCATATCACATTTGGGAATACGGAGAGAAGGTATCATAGATAGTCCGTCTTGGAGATACAAGCGCGCCACGGCAACACTGTGCCAGCGCCCTCTGAGCAAAATTGTTTCCATGGGGACCCCCACCTGTAAGAGGTGGGTGGCACCCCCTCTCCGTAGGCTGTATGGTTTCAATTCCAGATGCATAACACGAAAAAATCGTAAATATCTTCGAAAAGTATCACGGAAACGCTGAGCAGAAAAAGGCCAGAGCTTATCACCCAAGGAGGGGTTTGAAACCACTTTCCAAGTGTCAAGCAGTTGCAGGGTAAGATGATCTCGAATGGCCACAGCTTCAAAGGTGCCTGAGCGGAGCCCAGATTTTGTCTGCGGCAAGGAGAGAACCCCTCCTTGAGATGAAATTTCCAGGTCCTTGCAAGCGACTTGAAGCATTTCTCCAGTCCGCAGCAAAGTATGAAACCCCAAAGAAATCATACAAGCAAATGAAATTTCATTGAGCCGCACGGCACGAGCCACAATGGCACGCACCAGCGGCACAGTAATGGGAGGTGCCCTGGCCGGCGCCTCAATGCGCCGCCAATCTTTGAAGAGTCTCCATGAGTTCCTCAACAAACCTCTCAGGTCGGGCATGAAGAAATGGAGCCCCGAAAGTCCATCTGCAATGAAATACAAAGATTCTCCACGTGACCATTGCAATTCAATGTAGTCACAGAGAACACTATCTAAGTTACTCCAATCCCTTTGAGCGTCAAGAAAAGGCAGGATACGTCCCACAGCTGCTTCGTAGCGAAGCCGAGTCTTGGAGGTGATACTAAAATCTCGCAGGCGAATGCCTCGACGGCGTCGGCGCCTTTCAGCTTGCGTCCTGGCTGCCAGAACCACTCGTGGAAGTCGACGCACCATCACATGCGGCTGCCGGCATCTGTAGGATTTTCAGCAGAACCGACATGAGAGTGCAACACAGTGACTCCCATCCCCAACTGAAGCGCGCCGATCTTGTTGCAAACTGGCTGCAGTAAACGACTGGAGGTTCTACCTTTACTAAGGATATACAAACAAACCATAGAGTCCTCAACATGCAACCAACGGGAATTAACAGAAAGGGGATCCCTACATTTCCGCAAAAGTGCGTGTAAAACCATTTTCATCTCTAAATAGTTGATATGAGAGGGTTGTATCCAGCGTACCCGGAACAAATGTTTCCACTGCCACCACCAGGCACGCACGGACCCATGGGAAGGTGATTTTCCCCCCATTACGGTCCCTGACACAACCCGCACATCAGCCCCTGTATGATTCACGGTTAAGCCAAGGTGCCGCACCAAATCGGAGGCATCATTTTCACGAGCAGGAAGAATGGGCCCGTAATTCAACCAACGTGTAACAGGGGCTTGTACTGAAGGATGAACACAAGCACCAGGCGCCAACCCCATTCGCATGACAATCTGCTCTGGGGTCATTCTTGGAACCAGTTTGGCGCACAACTGCGCAGCAATGACCCCAAATGATAAAATCGAAAAAGAGTCTCCACAAAGAGATTTGCGGGCATCTTCGTACGCCGTGAAAGAACGCTTTGCGTCAGATGCTGACATGCAAGTTGCTGTATGCCCAGCACCGAAACCCATTAAGAGTTCCCTTTCCGAAGCATCTAAAGGACGAAGTCCCTTTGTAGGATGTGATACCATGAATTGAGATGCATATTGATATGGAGGAAAACGATATTGATCATCTCTCCACCTCTGGAGGGTATCATAGGATGCTCTATGGTACCCCGCTGGAGCGGGCGGTGGCCTGTCCCGCTTGATGCTCTTCATAAATGTTGGAAATTTCAAGTTCTTGTCTTGGCCATCCCAGGTCCAGCCCGGACGAATCCAGCTGGCTACCGGGATATTAGGTGCTGTCACATATGCTCGAACATAGTCTTTCTCAGGAACCAATCTGATTCCCTCCATGGCATACAGCTCGACTGAACACCACGCCAATCGAGGTCGGCTATAGTCCAAACAATCGGCTGGGTCAAGCTTGATAGGAATGATATCTAGTTCAGCTGATATCTGTTTTCTGGCAGTTTCGTCCATGGATGCCACGTTCTCTATGACGTGCTTCACCACACAATAAGAACCGAAAATCTCATGAATCCACCCCAGCAGAGTAAGGAGATCCCAAAACAAACGGGATCCTTCGCCAGAAAGATTTTGTCTGTAAGCCCGTACACTGCTTAAGTGAATGCAGGGAAACCCTGCCATGACATGTACCTCTTGTATTCTAGGATAGGCATTGGCCCAAGCCTTCACATCCTCTTTGTTGATGTCCTGAATATCATGCAACTCCAAAGTGCTGGGCCAGGTAGACCGCGTCACGCGGTTTCCGGTCTTACTTATATCGACTGCGATGCGGCCAGCAACTAAGAGGCCCAGGAGATCGTAAATACGAAAACAAGCACCCAGACCGTTAAATATTGATATAAGTAGTACAGGCACTTCTATTGGACGTGCCAAATGGTTGTTGAGGGAGCTCAATAGAGACTGCCCTGACCATGTCAAGTTGTTTGAAATCGCCGCGGCGCCCCCTGACTCGCTGGCGTCAGAGCATGTCACCTTTGAATCATAGGGCGCCCGCATGTCACACTGTAGCAAGGGTGCCAGACATAACAATGTCAGCACTTCCCTGTGAACTCGTTGAATCATTGAAGGCTTTGGCCAAGAGCATTCTATCGTCTCCCATGAACGTGATAGAATGCCCATGGCCGCTCGTCTGAATTGAAGGATAAAAATCCATCTCCCTAAAATTATTTGACAGAGCTTCTTATCCCATCGATCCTTTTGCAAGAAAAACACAGAGGCCCAAACAGTTTCAAGAATCCGTTCAGGGGAAGCCCACAAAAGACCCCTGGATCCATCCAGCCGCACTCCTAGCTCAGTAACTTGAGGGGAGCCTAACACTTGTTTATCCTCGGCAGTCAAAATGCCGGCGGCCCCCCAAGCCAAAGCAGCTGCTTCTTGAAGTTTAACGTCTCCCCCAGGTTGTTGGTCACCACCGAGCTCAGCAGCCATAAAGTTATCAAGGTACACCTGCCACCACGACTTCTCCACGGTGGCCTCCTTGACTGCCTGAGCAAACCACACGGGTAACGGCTTCCCCTTTCTGAGTTCCAACTTTGGTGAAAGGCCCCGCTGGAGAAGGACTTGACGGGATAACTGTTGCATCACCCCTACCGAGGAACTCCACCCCATAGGGAGCACAACGCATGTTGGTCTGTAAGTGATGGCCGGATCCATGTTGATTTCAGCGCCAGAAATACTGAAATTGAAACACATAAATTTCTCCCAGCTTTCAGGAACTCGAAATAAATAAAATGCGCATGACATGTCTCCTTGGCTCATAAAAATCTCATCCCCTGCAGTCACTGTCAATGGTATCCATGAAGTAGGGCTTGGAAGACAAGAAATATCCCCTTCGATTATTGATAGAATACTGTTAGCAGGAATGAAATTCATTATAACACGTAAAACCGGCAAGTTATTGCAAGTGAACTTGCCCGGTTTTACCACTCCGAACAAACCATTCAGCAAGGAACCATCGGGGGTAACAAACGCCGTGGTTGATGGAACCCAGCGAATCACCCCCCTTTGTCTCAAAAGTTCAAAAACCTTAAGTTCGTCCCCTTTATGAATATGAACTTTTGCCTGTCGTTTAACTGGCTTCCACTCGCTCTGGGGCAGAAGATTTTCATTGGGGTTTTCCATAAGGAATTTAGTCCTACCTGTCAGAAACTGAAGAAGGTCAACAGATCCCCCGTGTCCCAGCGGGCGCAAACCCCGTTCAATCTGTTCCATTGTAAGAGGACATGGCTGTGAAATTTCTTCTCCAGAATAGCTAACCCTCTTAGACTGCAAATCTGACACAACATCAATAAAATTCAGGTCGTGAGGAACTTCCCCTTCTAAAAACCGTTGAATTTTATCTCTCAGAGCGCTCAACGCAGCAATGTGAACTTTTCCTGGCTTGCGCAAGGTTCCATCTTTGGGGCAGCCATAATAGGCATTTATGGCTGTGCAAGCCACCGCCAACCAGCACTCTGTGGCAAAAGAGATGCCGCCACTTGCCGCCGGGTCAGCAGGACTCGCAGGCACCAAATCTGGGAACTTGACTGGCAGAGGAAACAGAACGCCAGATCTATTGCGATCAGCGTTCCGTAAAGGTCCAGCACACTCCTCCTTGAGGGTCAAAAGCTGATTTTTGAGTCCCCATGCCAGCCACACTCCGCAATCTGCCAGGTTCTTGCATCCTGATAGCCTTTCCAGCATGTCATTCAAACTAATGCCAGGATTCCTATCAGTTGTTGAATGCACGGCTGCATTTCCAAAGGAGCCAGCACTCTCAAAATCTGAATTACTTCCCAAAGGGTGCCCGGCCGGTGATTCACTAGGGCCAGCATCTCCTTTCATCTGATCTTCTGCCGGTGACAAAACAACGTCAGCTACAAGATCCTGTACGGTTGAACATTCTCCCAAAGGGTGCCCGGCACATAAATCAAAGGAGCCAGCACTTCCTCCTGGAGTTGGTGTCATCTCGACATCGTCACAAAGTTCCACAGCCCTTGGGTCGCAACCTAAAGCTGTGCACTCATCACTCATGCACTGATCGCTCACCCCCCCTGCGCGGGGCAAAGCCCCAGCAGGAGGGTTATACTTCACGTGTCGCCTTTTGCGGGCTTCTCGGTCGTCTTCTCCTTGTCTGCAGTGTTCCAACTGCCCCACGCTCCTTTTCCGCCCTGGGCCTTTCCTTTGCCCTTCTTTCCTTTTCCTTTTTGACCCTTGTTCTTGCCTTTGGGCCGCCCGTCTCCTTGCCACTCTCCGGACCACGTTTGGCTGCGCGTCCAAGAGCCTTTTCCTCCCGCCTTTTCTACTTGCTTCTGGTGCTTCATCGCAGCCAGCAAGATATGTGGCGGGGCCGTTCCATCGTCCTCCAAACTCTGGATCTCCAGGTACTTGGCTGCTTGCCAGCCCTGCCGTGTAGCCGTATCTACGGCTATGAGCCTGGCTGCGAGCAAATCGGCCAGCTGGGGCAAATCTCCCTCCTGCATGAGGTCGAGTGCCTTTGCCAGCAAGGCCAACTCTTTCGCATCCCTGCTCCTGGGATCCAGAGATGGTTTCAGGGCCAATTGATAGTAAGTATACATTTTGACCCTTTGCCCGGAACTTCTGGCTCCTGAGACTTCTTCTCCTTCGAGGCCCTCCTGAGCTAATTGTTCGGCCGCCTGAGTGACCAGGAGTCTGAAAACAGACCCCGGATCTTTCAGCGACCTCTTCTTCAGAGGGGGCTGAAGAGATTGACTTGATGACGAACTCCCGGACTCCTCTGCAGATGACTCCTGGCTGCTCGATCTCCGTCGCCTCCTCCTCCGTTTCCGGTCGCGATGAGAGGATCCGCTCCGTGATCTCCTTTTCCTCTGTCGCTGCTCCTCTTGTCGCGTCTGCCGAGCCGCAACGGCTTGCGCCAGCGTCTCTGCAACTCCCTTTGGCTTCTTTTTCTTCTTCCTCTCTTTCTTCAAAGGCTCTGAGTCTGAGTCCGGTACCTTCACCACTTCTTGTTTCACTGTCGTGGGGGTTTCCACAAGGGCCTCCTCTAAGGATCGGTCCCCAGGCTTCCTCAACGCTCCAACCCTTCGTGTAGCCCCTGGGCCACCTTCTGGATAACTTGATGAGGGAGGCTCCAGATCCCCGGCAAACGTAACGTTTGCAGCCATCTGGACACCTTCTTGCACTAACCTTTGGGATGCGCGGGAAATCCACTCTTCGTTGAAGTCCCCAGGTGGGTACCACCTGAAGTTCACTAAGTGAATCCCAGCATCCTCGATAGCCGGACACAAGCCTTCGTCGTCCACGTAGCAAAGGTGATGATGCTTGCGATGGGCTTTGTACAAGCCAGCAAGCCGGTTTCGAAATCCGGGTTCTTTGCATCCTAGGGCTTTGACTTCTAGCCAGATGCCCTTGTCTGAAGACTCTGAACTCAAGACCAGCACGGCGATCATGCCAGCTGGTCCCAGAGTCTCTTCCGGCGGCTCGTAAACAAGCACAGAGCCTGGTGGAATGTGACGATGCCTCCAAAAGTCCACCTCCAGAAGATTGTAGTCCTGTGGTGTGTTGGGTTTGGGTTGCCTGTCCAAAGCCTCTCTGACAGCCTCTCTCTCTTCCTCCAAATCTGTTCCTCGCCATAGATCGGATTCAGCCATTGCGCGTCCTTGGACAGCAACGGACAAGGGGCTAAGCCCCACAACAGGGCCCCTCAGGCCCTACGTTCAATACCCTGCTTAAAGCTAGCTGCAAGACTCAAAGTGTCTGCAGCCAGCCTTCTGTGGCTCCTCTTGAACGGATTGTTCAACTCCCTGCTATGCCTCTGATGTTTCGCACCACCTCGGCGCTTTTTCTTCTTCTTCCTCTTTGGCTTTTCTGTAGTATGTCTCCTGTCCCTGTGGGAACGATGAGAATCTCGATCACGATGATGGTCTCGATGGGAATGATGCTCCTCTCTGCGACGGGGTGGCACCCCCCTGGGCTCAGCGGGTATCCTTCGATCAGGTGATCGGTCACTACCTCGCTCCTCTTCCTTCACTTCCCTGCGCGGCTCGTCTCTGCGCTCCTCTTCACCTGAGTAGCCGTCGTGCTGTCGAACTTCTTCCTCCTCTGACTCCTCCTCGTCAGGCTCTGGCTGCTCACGCCTTCTCAGCTCCAGAGGTCTCTCCCGTCCAGCACTCCGAGGTGGAGATGGCGGCGGAGGGGGAGTCGGAGCACGAGGTAGCGGTGGCCTTGTGTCCCTGCGAGGGGTTCTGGATCGACCTGGTGCAGCCCTTGCCTTAGATGCGATCCCAGAAGATGCTGGTGTGGTCTCAGTCCTTAGTCCTTGGTCAACGTTTTTGAAGGCCTTCACAAGCCTGGCAGAAGACAAAAGTGTTTCCTCGGCAATCTTCCTTAGTCCCACGTTATGCCACGACTGCCTCAGCAACGATTGGCTATGCTCTAAGGCGGAACAGCCTACACACCAGCTATCACCCTCGCTGCAAACCCCAGACTTGCACTTATTGCATTCTGGGGGGGGCATACCCGCTTTGAACCTTAAAGCATCAAATACACAAAGTTTCCATGCTGTGCACTTCTTCCTAAACGTCGGTACGACAATCATGGGATGGAAACGCACACCCACACACTCACTTGAACGGAAACAAAATCCCAGATGTTGGTTGCAATTTTATAGAACAACATCGAGGAACAACAGCGAGATTCTTGTGGAATTTATGGTATGATATCACCTGCACAAGTTGCAATAGAAAGGATCTGTCCATGTCTCGAACTCCAGATAAAACAGCAATCTTGATGAAGGCTTGTTATACCCAAACTCAGTTCACAGAAGGAATAAAAGATTCAGTAATCGAAACGTAGTCCACAGATATATATATATATATACATATTATATATACATATATATATATATACATATTATGGGCACCATTTCTACGTACAAATGTGCTTGAAACCACCAACCAGTTGATGTATATATATATATATATATGATCTGATATTCCCCATGAAATGTCCATAGAATTCCACAAAAAGAATGTCTTTGGCGACCACACCGAGGGTGATCTTGGCGATGCATTTCCGCGCGGCCGTTCCGCCTTGGGAAGGCCACTTGAGATGTGGCAACTTCAAGGCCTTAGATGTGGAATGTCATGTATAGATGCGTATATATATATATATATACAGTATATATATACTTAAATACAATCGATCACAAACTAGATATCCGAATATCGTTTTTTTTCTGAATGGATATCCGAATCTCTGCCTTTGGAATGAAACTTTTTTTGACCTGGCAAAAACATTAAGCAAGAAACACCCAGATTATGCAAGTGGGAAGAAAATCTCCCATGGAGCAGTGGTGACATGAAATTCTCCCCGCTGGTGGAATGAGCTACTAAGACTTAAACAAGATACAAATAAAGCTAAATGGCCCATGAAGAACCATTATTCTGGATGAAGATGAAATCCATCGAATTCTCAAGCAAAAAAAGTCAGCAAAAACATCCCTCATCTTGGGAGGAACTTGTCACCGCTCACCTTCCGTCTTTCGACCCCTTGGGTGAACACCGCCAAGTGTGCGGGGCTCATCTGTGATGATGACCTCGAGGTCGCGACAAAGGACTATGAGTCAACCCCAACAACTGGATGGCTCCATGGGTTGTACGGTGTAATCCCAATCTATGGTGGATATATCATGATATCGAACTAGATATATAATTACTGGGCTCTACACACCAACCTTTAACTTGGAACTGCTTGTTGAGCCAGCCATCTCAAAAATAGGACGGTCTTTGGGGATCATCCCAGTTCTATGGTTTAAAAATTAAAACACAAATGAAACCACCAAGCAGTGAAAATAGGCTACCCCAAAAAAAATTGAATGGCTCGTGATATTTGTTTATGCTCATAAAGTAGTGGCAAATTCCCCATGTTCAAACCCGTTTCTACTAATGATGATGCGGGGGTCAACACCTAACATCCACACCTGAGTCCTCTTTGTACTTTGAATTCCGCCGGTGATTCCCAGGGCGCCCAACAGCTCGAACGCTTCTACCGCCTGCAGATGACATCAGACATCAGAGGTATTTGTCATCGTTTCCTTCCCAGCGCTGTTTAAAACATCTGTGGTTTCCATGGTTTTTCCCGTGTTTCCACATCTTTGGGTTTCCTAAAATGGGGGTACCCAAAAATGGTTTATAATAGAAAATCCCAATCTAAAATGGATGATTTGGGGGGATCCCTATTTTAGGAAACCTCCACATCTTTGGGTTCATCTTCTGATGTTCAACCAGGGTGGCCGAGATCCCGGGTTGGCACTAAGGCATCCACAGCCGCTGTTTCGGAGGAACCGGAGCTGCTGGGGGACGATCCGTACTGCCTGGGTTGGTGACTTTGTCCCCCTGAATGGGACAACAAGCAACTGGGTGCAGATCTGAAATCGGGCATGGTCTACCCCAAAATATGGCCATTTTCATGGGGAAACTCATGAGAAATCCCACTTAGGATCTTTTTTGTCAAATTCGAAGTCCGAAAAATGAGGGAGCCGGAGAGTCAGGAGCCCGGCAATATCGCACCAGTCATGCCCCAAAAAAAGCCCCAGCAGTCCAAAGATAGGCTACACAGACCAAAACCAAAATTGCCCCGTGTTCCAAAAAATGAGTTGTTCACATTTTATCAAAAATCCCATGGTCCTTTTGTGCCCCCATTGCCATTTTCAAAGGTCCAAACCCAAAAGCTTCAGCCGCAGTCGTCGCTGTCTTTGCCACATCTTCCAGCCATTGGGCCCTGCCCTCGAGGGCTCTGGTGGCATGCTTCAGGCGCTTGGCCTGAGTTGTTGGATCAATTCATCCAAAATCGGGGCATGGGTCGGTACCAAGTCCAACATGCTTGGTATAACACAACAAAAAGGGACATGTCCCCTGAATTGTCTTTGTTTAACAAGGATTTGAGCAAAAATCAGGGGGTTGACCAACCAGAGGTCTTACCAACAAAATTGGACTTAACTAAGCCGCGGCCAGGAGGATTGAAGCAGAGGGATGGAGAATTCCGAGATTGGGAGATGCTTCATGCTACTTGGACCTGGCAAAGCGTGGCTACCTGGATGCATCCCATCTAGGACTGGCCAAAAAAAACACACTTCCCGCCGGGGTATTTTAAGCCATGCAGTCTACTCGGGATATTTCATCTACATCTAATTCCATCTATGTCCAATTCCATCTATGTATATCCAACTGGTCTATCACTTATGATATGCAAAATATCACACATCTATATTATTCACTTCGGATATTCATGTATATCAGTTAAAAGTTTATTGGTGTACGTTATCACCTCTTCTATAACTGCCGTAATTGTCATTATTATCATCTGGTACCCTGCAGCACTGCGGCCGTTGTGGCCGCCTGCTGTGCTCGGCACTGCGACACGACAGGGGTTCGTTCGATCGGGCTTCGGTTGCTTTGATTTTCCTAGACATTCCCTCCATATCTAATTGAGTTGTAAGTTATGCAACCAAGTCTATAAGTTTTGTGTACAGTCTATATATATATATACATAGATACTTATATACACATTGTGGTGGCATGTGGTGGCCCCCTGTTAAACCCCATTCACCACTTCGATATATCTACCACTAACCATCACTAACCCTAGTTGTTGGAGTTGTTCTTACCAACTTGGCGAACTATGGGGCACCAACCTATAGAAGTGATAGTAAATGGGGATTCTCCATCTACAACAAATGCCATCTATATCTAACTTGTCTATCTGTTGCAAGAGGTAATCATATACAAATATACAATGTGTATGTATATATATATATACACACATCTTTGTATAACTGATTCTCACCTAGGATATTTCATCTGCAACTGAATTACTTAACAGTAAAGTAATTCAGTGATGAAAAATCACCAGTTCTAGAGGTAAATCATCTATTTTCTAATGGGTCATCTACACCAGCCAGCTATGTTAGTTTCCATCGCCGGGTATCCCTAAGCCCCCGGCCACACCAGCACCCATCTGTTGGGCCATTCGCTGCAGACCCTCGTTGACAGGCGCCAGTCGCTTCCTTGGAGGGGTGGTGATCAACTTGGGGATATGAGCCGTTTTCAGAATTGGTTACCATCTGGTATATTAAATGACCTAATATCCCTAATATATCCCTAATACTATACTAGTTATAGGTTTTAGCTAATATCCAAGATATATTACCCTCTGGTATATTAACAGTTCGACCCTGAGAATAGCTATTCTTAGAGGAAACTAATCTTCCAATTCCCATTAATGCCAGGGTCTATGTTAATATACCAGAGGGTAATATATCTTGGATATTAGCTAAAACCTATAACTAGTATAGTATTAGGGATATATTAGGGATANCCAGAGGGTAATATATCTTGGATATTAGCTAAAACCTATAACTAGTATAGTATTAGGGATATATTAGGGATATTAGGTCATTTAATACTATACTAGTTGATTCATAGGTTTTCCTACTATTGTTTATCACAATCCCCAATAAATTATATAAATTAGCTTGCATATCCCATCTGGTATATTAACAGTTCGACCCTGAGAATAGCTATTCTTAGAGGAAACTCATCTTCCAATTCCGATTAATGCCAGGGTCTATGTTAATATACCAGAGGGTAATATATCTTGGATATTAGCTAAAACCTATAACTAGTATAGTATTAGGGATATATTAGGGATANCCAGAGGGTAATATATCTTGGATATTAGCTAAAACCTATAACTAGTATAGTATTAGGGATATATTAGGGATATTAGGTCATTTAATACTATACTAGTTGGTTCATAGGTTTTCCTACTATTGCTTATCACAATCCCCAATAAATTATATAAATTAGCTTGCATATCCCTGCCATATTAACCAATCAACCAGGGTATTCTTAATGGTTCATGTGGGGAAAACAAACATGTTTGATGTGGATGTGACCAATGTGTTCTTTTTTGCCAAATATATCCGTAAAAATATCAAGATTTTGCTAGATAGTACCAAGCTTCCTTATTTCGATTGTCATCATTGTTACTATTAGTATAAATTATCATTATTATGAATGTTAGTACTATTAGCGTTACTCATGTTATCACTGCAAATGTTAATCTTACTCTCATTATTACCATTCGTATGATCACTATTATCATCATCATTATCATTCTTTCACGGAACTGCTCACGCGGCCATGCTTAGCTGCCGACCAAGCTACCATTTCAGGGAAAGCAAATACTATTTCTTTGGATATGGGGGTTTCCGGGGTTTCCATAAATCGGGGTACCCCAAAATGGATTGTTTATAAGTTCATAATGGAAACTCCTATTAATAATGGATGATTTGGGGGTACCTATTTTAGGAAACCTCCATATGTTGTAAATTGCTTGGCTTCCCGAGAATTCATCCTGAACCCCGGACATGTCTAAGGTCTGTGCAGTTCAGCCGCCAGCTCATCATCGGAGAGTTCAACGGGTCCTGAGGTGCATTCCCAACATGCAATGCCTTGTCATGGGGGGGGTTCAAACATGGAGCACCGGTGAAGCCACAAAATGACCGCCCTATTCTGTCCCCCTACGCATAGATTGGGCTGGAGGTGATTCATGAAAGAGATCTGAAAAAAGCGGCATTTCTGGGCTCTTTCCACATTGTTTGACCATCTTTGCATCATAATATTCCATTAGGCATCATTCTTGCGGCTGTATGCACATTAAGAAGCATGTTGATGATTCCCATGTCTTGGGCTTGAAAATGGTGAATCCCCTCCATTGGATCAACACCTTCGAATAGTTTCGAAGGGATATGTGATTGAACACCATTGCGGTCCTGGTCCATGTTCAACCCCAAAGCTAGGATTTAGATCCTTAGCCCCCATTCACTTTAGTCCCCAAAGAGATCAGATCCCAGTTCCATAGATCTCCAACCGTGGGTCAACTGTGTCCCACCTGCGTCTTCATCGCACTCACGCAAGTGCCGCCTCAGAAACATGGTCAGGTCCCATACCCATGCCATTCATTCTGACTGTATATGTACCAAATTTAATAAACCCAAGCAAAGTCACCATTTTAGGGGATGGTTGTTAACCCACCCATTTCATCAAGTCAAATTGGGGATGGGGATGTTCAATGGTTTGGGATTTCGCACATGACCTTTCTTGTTTGGGATAAATGCAACTAGATATATCGCGACCCCCAAAGATACAACTAGTAGAAAAGTACCTTCCTATCTTTCTGAAGGGGTTGTAAAAAAACATCAAATCTGAGGAGCCAACACCAAGAAATCTGGAGGCAAGCGACGCAGCAGCACCTGTCTCAGGGACGGTCAGGTGTCAAGCTGCTCTCAGCTTGCTACAACGCAGGAAGTTCATCATTTTCAGCAGTAAATTGTGGCTTACGGATCATGTTGGGTAGGGTTGAATAGGGTTGAATAATTATAGTAAATATGATCAAAATGATTTGCACCCATATGAGGTTCTTTTGATCATTTTCAGTGCTAAATCATCCATATGTCTTTGTCTGCAAATGGGTCACTCTTCCTGTTCTTGTCAAGTTCTTACATTGTTTTCCATCATGTTCCATCATTTTGATGTTTCAAGGTGTCACTTCTGTTTCCATCATTTCAGTAAATAATGTAAGTGACGTTCTGTTTCATTATCTAATGTGGTACACCCAGCAACAAACCATCCACAAGTCATCACGATTTTGAAATGGGTGGTTTGTCAACCGTCCCCAGTCATGGTAGGTTTATGCCATTGGGTTGCCCACATGATTCAAGAAAAAATATCATTAGTTGGTTCATGAACCCCATTAACTATAGATATATCCACCATAAAGCATAGTTCATCGCTATTGAATCGCCATTTTTTGACCAGTTCCATCAGTTTCCCATGTTTCAACGGCAGCTCGCCACATGCCGTGGCCCAGCCTGCGTTTCCTTCTCCATGTCCTCCAGCTGCCGCAGGGGATCTGCCTGGACCTGACACAAAGGACGCGGCTGAGCATCCAAAACAGAGGTCATTCAAGGGTTTCAGGATATTTACAATGAAAACATGAATGGTGATGAATACTATTGGGATGTGTTTCTTTCAAAAGAAACTCACATGATTGTACATATTTGGTATGGTTGGCCCACAACATTAATCTCAGCATTTGCAGCTTTCGGGCGATTTTGGGGCAATTCGCTGCGAAACTGTTGAGCGAAACTGCCGGCAGCCTCAGTGGGGTACTGGGACTCTCAAATTTCGAAAGTCACGGCTGAGCCGATCGCTATTTACAATCAATGTGTTTTCATTAGGCACATCTTGGCACTCAACTAATTTCCGCGGAAACAGGGCGGACGCTTGGCAAAGAAGGCCTGCACTCCTTCTTCCATGTCATTGGAAGACCAGGTTTGCTTTCCTTGGAGCTAAAAGGAGTCACCAAAAAATACAAAGTACCCTCTGGTAAACTAACATAGCTATTGAAAATGGCCATTTGTATTGGATTTTCCCATTAAAAATTGTGATTTTCCATAGTCATAAACGTTTACCAGAGGGTATTCCCTTAATCGATTCCCCAGTTCACCGGTGGATGTCCGGGACAAAATTCAGCCCCCATGGCGGGTGTCGTTTCTCGTGAAGCTCCTCGAAGACCTCGGGGGTCAGGCTTGGCGCTGGGCTCATGCAGAGCAACTGCCTCTTCAGCAAATGGACCACCAACGGTGCTCTGGACGCGATGATGTTGGCCATCTCCTTCGTCCTATGACGGAAATGAAACCAGGGTTGAGTAGGGGATGAAACGATGAAACCACAGATGACTGGGACCATAGAATGGGGCTGTTGAATATGAACGGAGGAGGGGATGACGCAGACTGTCCTCTGCTCCAATTTCTCCACCGGCACCACATCGTTCAGGAAACCGATCTGTAATGCCTGATCCGCTGAGATCGGCTCACCGGAAAAGAACATCCACTTCACGATGTGCAGTGGCATCACCTGTGCGTCAAGTTAGGATAGTCATGGGGCATGATGGGCATGCGAGTTTGGTCGTCCATCCAATAATGGTTCACATGGGATTCCCAGGTTGTGGATCGTGAGAATCCCAAGTCAGGTAGTAGTATTATAACCCCCGAATTCATGGTCAACCAACCATCATGGTCATCAATTGTATCTCCATATTTCTGGATTCCGGCATAGTCTTCGCAATTAACATCAACACCATGTATCCCCAAAAATTCACCCCCAAAAATCTCAATAGAAAAAAGAACAACACCAACCCACCCAAACAAACACCTCAAATACAGATACATGTGAATCATGTCATACTATATCATACATATAATTAATCATGAAACTATATTAAACCCATTCAAAAACATCAACCATCATCAACCATCATCAACCTCCCCCAAGCAACCCGCCATATTTCGCCCCAAAAATCGCCTGTATGAAATGCGACATGCCCGAGTGGTTGTAGGGCAGCCCGATCTTCGCCGGGGTGATGGCAAAGGAGGTCTGCGGCGTGGCGATCAACACGTCGCAGCAGGCGCAGATGTCCGTGGCGCCGCCCCAGACGGTGCCCTCGATGGAGCCCAGCACGGGCACCGGGAGGTTGCGGATGCGATCCAAGAGCTTCACAAAGGAATCCTCACCTGGGATGATAGGATGCTAGGAAGGGGTGGGATCATGAGGATCGTACATGTATCATCATGTAGATATATACATGTAAAGCTCGGTTTGATGTAATCCTCACCACGAATATGAATATTGGGAGTACCCAATATTCATGATCATGAGGATTGTGGCTCTTTTTCTATGGGAGTATATCATTTTGCAATCCTCATCTTGAAATAAAAAAGGGCATAGGTGAAAATGAGCGAAGGCAATCTGCATTGCAAGGCGATTGAATGGGGAGAAACTTTTGTTGACATGGAAAGGATTCGACATGTCTTGAAACGGTGGGGAAGAGTCTTTTTTTCTCCTCCAAATGGTGGGCTTGTATACAGGTAAGATCATGAACCTTCTCGAGCCAAGAAGGAGATGCTTCCAAAACATCCAAAATCGGGCAGGACTGATCAGACTGGTCCAGAAAAATGGGATGTCATTGAGAAACAAAGAGATCATACAACAACAACCATGAAAATAGAAGGTTGATTCATCCGAATGACACTGGCATTTTCTGAACGTGATGATGACCCGAAGAATCTGCGTTCCGAACTCAACCACACGTAGAATCATCTTCCCAATCATGATGAAGATGGGAATTCCAAAATGATCTAGCTGAACCATGAAAAATACCCCCATCCCATGCCATTATACTGGTTGCAAAGTGTCCCTATTCTGGACAACCCCCAATATGAGCCCATGAACAAGGGCAACTTTAAATGGCTCAACTGGAAATCATCAGATCCAGTCGCAGCTGAGAGGATCCTGAAATTTGCTCTTGCCGAAGCTCCTTGCGTCGGAGCCATCGACCCGCTTAAAATCTCGCACGTCGTGCCCAGAACTCCAGACTTTCACGCCTGGTGAGGAGCGAAGAATCACCACACGCACACCGGCAGAACAGCAACGCTCTAACAGGGCGCTCAGCTCGTCGCAAACGTGCCTTAAGGTCATTGCAAATCCCAATTTTGAAGCTCAGGGTATCCATTGAGGTGAATGATTTTGGGCTTTTCCATTTGTTTCTCAAGCACCTATCAGCGATATGGATCGATTTGGGTAAGTGCTCTGCAGTTCTCTGAAATTCGACAGTTTCCCTTTTATGTCAGTCAATTCCAATTTTTAAGAGTATTTTCTATTTTCGTCATGCCCTTGCCAAATTCGTCTCAATGGGTTTGTCTGAAATTGGGGTACCTGAAAAAATCCACTGGTTAATCATCGCTTTCCCCTGTCAAAATTGTCATAACTTGGGGGTTATACTAGCCATTTTCAACAAACCTTGGCTTCAGAGGAAGCAAAAACCACGAACTCACCATGCCCAGCTTCTGACTGAGTGCATTCCGTTTGCTCTCGTTGCACATTGTAATGATGCCAATAAAACCTGGATGAAGTTGGTCCACCAACTGACCCACCAAGCAACCAAGCAACCAACTCATTTGTTCAACAAATCATTCGTTTGGAGTTCTTGGAATAGAAGCAAACATGCGTAGTATATAGAATATACCTGATTAATCGTGATTACATAATTACATATTGAACCGCTAACGAGCCATCCGTTTCCCAGCTATGGCTGGAAAATCCGAAAAGACAACTTGAAACCAAAATCCAGCCATGGCACCATGGACCTCCATCTCCACGGCTGACTTCCCGCCACAGATGGACCCGGAGTTCTGCCGTTGGATGGACGGCGCTTCGGGGGCCCCAGGCTTCTCCAGCCAGGCGCCAGACAGCCGCGGCCATGGCCGGGCCGTGCGCAGGTGCTCCAGGGCATCCAGCAGGACCAGAGTGGCGCCGGGCGCACGCTGAACGGCAGCCCAGGCAGATTCCTGGGCTGCAACCGGAAAAACAACCAGACCCCCAACCGGGAGCCCAACATTGGACGATTTTCTCGGCTAGGGCTAGGATGTCTAGGGCTAAGTTGGTTGAAGGCGAGGGATTTGGATGGTGGAGTCATATCCACCGTTGAATTTGATGTGCAAACCATTGAGAACTGGGGGGGCCCATCTTGCAATGGCCGTTCCCCGCATGGAAAATCAACCCATGGGGAAATCCAAAGAATCCGCTGGCGCAAATCCAGGCATCGGACAAATTCAAGAGGTCCGTCTCGCAGAAGATTTCTTGTCCTTTTAGCCACTCAACCAGCTCCTCTCAATGAAAGATTCACTATGATTCATCATGGATCACCAAGCTTCCTGAAGGGTCAAGGATGTAACCTGCGGATTGTTCCCAATCAATACATATATATATATATACATATCCAATGGCTTATTTCCTGTAGCTGGCTAGTTGATACGGATTCCAATACCAAATAATGACGGACGGTTCATACTGACCTATAGACATACTTCAGATTATCCTCTATTGATCTTGGTTACCAAGATGTGCCCCATTGCGCCCTTCAAAAGCCACCACACGAGATGACGGGGCGCCATTGTCATACTCAAACCGACACCTAGTTACTTACCTAGTTCCGGTCGTTGAAACCCAGTTATGTTGGCTTCTCCTAAAATTCTTGGACAAATGATTTCTCTCATGAAAATTGGCCATGTGGAGGCTATCTTCCCCATTTTCAGAGCCATTTGGGATATGTTGCTAGGTACAAAACAGATATAACATGATAATATGAACCCTGGATTAATCAACTGCTGTTGAATTGGGGGGTACCAATTAAGTATCATATTATCACTATGTGGAGGGATTGACGTTGCAACTAGCTCCTCATCGGAGGCCTTGGCAGGTTTTCCAGTCATTGCGCGTGCTGCTTTGACAACTTCCGCAATGCTGCGTGGACAACTTCCGCCCGCGTCGTTCCCGGCGTCCCCATCCGCCCAGCGCTGCATGGCAGTGGAAAAGTCGCCAGGGATGGAAGAACCGGTTTCATGAAACGCTGAAGATACAGCAACCATCCATGAATCCAAGTGAATGTGTCTCAAAATGCTTAGTATATCCCAATGTATGGCGATTTTTTATGGGGAAAATGATGTACTAGTGGATCTTAGGGTATACACATGTATAAATCCGAAATTTTCCGACGAAGCCATCTCTACAAAGTCTACAAAACTCCTCTCGATGGCACTTGGCGACCTCGCCTGTGGCAACGCTTCTTGTTTTGGCACCTGGCAGAAATGGGAAAAAGATAGAAATTTGGGGCCAAAGTGCTCATGGATCAAGAAATTTGGTCATTTTATGTCATGGATTTCACACTGATCCAATGGATTGCTTTCAGGAAATGCAATCCAAAAGCGTTTTACCTCTTACCTCACAGAAGGGGTTCCTGGAATTCTTCTTAAAGTTAATGCCTTATCTTGGTTTGGATCAAGTCAGTGGGTCTTGGTTCAAAATCCTGAAAATGGACTGAGCCTGGCCTCGGAGTCATCACTCTGTTCGCTAGGCACTTCATCACCCACCTGGGCGGCGTGGCAGGGCCAGTTTTGGGGGGCCCATCCAAATTTTGCGGGCCACAATGGAGTCGACTGTGGCAATGTTAGAGCACTTCTTTCAATAAATTCCCCAAAGATCCACATTCAATCAACATGGCTATTTTTCTATCAGCTGTCCATCAATTTTCCCCACCGCGGCCAGTTCTCATCCAAGTGTCCGAAGTGGCCAGGCTCTGCAGTTCCCAACCTGCAAAACCAGAGGTTGTGGAAGCTTTCCATGGCAATTTCTGGGTATCTCCGGAGATCTCCGGAGATCTCCTCATGTTTGGACGTCTAGCCTGAATTTTCGAACCTTAAATGAGGGATCACAGGGATATAATATATATATATATATATATAGATAGATAGAGATAGAGATAGATAGATAGATAGATAGATAGATAGATGGATGGATGGATGGATGGATGGATAGATAGATAGATAGATAGGTTCGGATGTTCGAAACATGAAAGTAGTTCAAGACTGAGGGCTACTCGAGGCACTTTGGAGAGTCCCTAAGGGTTTTTTCAGAATTAAAGTTTCAAAGTACCAGCTTTTCTAGATGAAGACGGCCAGGCCCTGGTGCAGCTTTACCTACTAAAATATCAGAATGTCAACCCAAAAACCAGCTATAACCATCTCCACTGGCTAAAAACACCATAGGTTCCTGGGTTCCAATCATGGTTCCAACATGTTCCAACCATCCGTCCACGCATCGTGGGTTTCCGCCTTCAACAGCTTCTCTCACTCCGTCCGCCTGGGGCAAAGCCCAGAATGACACCATAAATCTGGGTCTATCTGGGCACATTACACCCCTAAAGTGCAAATAAGAAGTTCCTCAGAAATAAATCATGATGGGGCTTGGTCAGGGCTTCAGTCGCAAGATCCACCCAGAAGATCCCAGAATATCCCCAAATCACCAGGCGAATCATAGCAAGACTCTATGTTTTGGTGGTCAAATCCGGCCCGATTTTTAGGTTTTTGATGTTCCATGGTGAACCCATCCCCATCCCCATCCCCATCCCCCCATTGACTTGACCCATCCCCCAACCCGTTTGAGCTTCCAGGCCCATTCTTCCAGCGCACAAACTCCATCTCGCAGGGCCTGGGGCGGTCAACCCATCGAGCTGGCATGGCACCTCCACTTCGCAACTTCGCAACTTCTAGTTCAAATATTCAGTAGTTGATATATGTTAACATACGTTAATATATGTTAATATAGGTCAGTATAAATATACACATACATATATATATATATGTACATACATACATATGTTAAGACATATTAATATCTGATACTGCTAGGCAGCATAAGGCTTCAAACCGTCAATTTGAAATAGGAACCATTCCATGGTTACTTGTGGTAGATATCCATATTACCATATATGAAGTATCAATCCCAACATTAATTGTAGCATTTGCTCATCTTAACACATGATGGGATTGTCATCATTCCCAACATTAAGTATCAATTGATCATTATCTAGCTTGTCATCATCATCTGGTCATTTGCTCATTAAGCAGAACAATGATCATCTTCCATCCCTGGTGACTAGCACCCGACCAAAACATTACTGGATTCTACATTGAAATCATGCATTCCATACATGGGTGCACCTCCAAATCATCCATTTTACTAGGAGTTTCCATTATAAATTAGAAACCATCCAGCTATTGGAGTACCCTCTGGTAATTTAACATAGCTGACATAGCTATTGAAAATGGCCATTTGTAGTTGATTTTCCCATTAAAAATGGTGATTTCCCATAGCTATGTTAGTTTACCAGAGGGTATATAACCCCCAGTTCTGGAAACCCCCAGTTCTCATGGCATTCCCCTTCCATGCAGATCTCGCGATGTTCGCCTCTCGAGTCTGCTGCACCGCTCCGCTGCGATGTTGACCGATGCGATCAGCGATGGCCTAACCAGCAGCCGGGCCAGTGCTTGGAACCAGGGAAAAACAACGTGGATGTTGGTCGGAACGGTAAGTATCATGATAGGAATGAGAAGGGAAGATGATGGGAAGACATCATTATCGAAGATTCTCCGAAAACATCAAAAACCCATTGGATTCTAGTGGCTTTCTAGTGGATTCTCATCGATTTCCAGTGGACTCTGGAAATTGGATTCTGAATCATCAATGAAGAGTTTGACCATCTGGAAATTGGAATTTGAATCATCCACAGATAAGGAATCAGCCCACATATTCAACAACTCTAAGATTGGGATTCAACAAATCAAAAGTTGAGGATATCGAATGGGGATCATTCGATCTCTGTGAATCAAAATATGAGTCAGCCAATTGGGATCATCCCATTTTGGGGATCAAGAATGGGTGAACAACCACCAACCAGTGCATGTACAAGGAGCTTTGCCATTCTTCCTTTATATCAAGAGCATTGCTGCTTTCATAACTGATGGGCATGATGCATACAACATTATCGTTTCTTGCACTTGGCATCACGTGCAGTGGGGTGTTCCAATCATATTCATCTCTGATGCTCCTGTAATCTAATCATTTGTTATCGAAAACCACCATTTTAAAAAAGTATATATCTAGGTTTCAAGGGACAGGGTTTCCATCGCTCCGTTAGATTACCGGAGGATAGCAGTCATAAATGTCAATCCAAGTTGGTTTATTAACTAACCCTGTGAACTATAGATCTTTCCCATGTATAGGTATATACATGTATGTGTATATACATCCATTTACATCCCATCATATATATATATATATATACAAACATATGCATATTATATATACATACATATCCATATACACAATAAACATATACATATGAATATATACATATGTATATATATATATGTATATATACATGTATATATATATATATTTATATATCCGATATGTTCCTTACGCCCTTTCAGGATGAATGCTGTCGCTCCCGTTTCAACCTCCTCCAATTGCCGGCACTTCGAAGTTTCTTTGTCGAAGTCCTGGCGCGTCGCCCAGCTGCTGCTCTGCAGGACCCGACCCTTCTTGGACCGGTCCTCAAAAAAATAACGTATTCGCAAGATAGATATAAACCAATGGTTAACAATGGTTTTATAATAATAGTTAATATTGACTCATATTGGTTTACAATGATTAATAATGGTATATACCCTCCATTAATTTCACAATTTGCCATTGGAAATGGCCGTTTAGTTCGTTGATTTACCTATTGAACATGGTGATCGTCCAAAGCAAGCTGTTCGTTGACCAAGAGGGCAACTTCCAAAAGATAGATCAGTGTCTTCCCACTAATTAGCTTAGTGGGAATTGTCCTTTTTCGATATGTTGGGGTGGTAGAGATAAAAAGTAAGATCAGAGACTATAATCCATTTATTGATCTAAGTTGGCTTATAAACTAACCCCATGAACTACAGATGTATCCCATATATGTATGTATATAATATATATATATATATAGCTCTCAGGACGATTTGAGTGTCCTGCAAACGCTTCCTGACAGTTTGCATTAGTCTTTTCCAAGGGCAAACGGTGAAGGGGCCCGTGGAAAATGAGTTGCATCAGTTCGTTTCCTTTTCTTAGCGTGCTGGAGTGCTCGAGAGGCCGACAGTGTGCAGGGCAGGAAAAATATATATACATCCGTAATTACAATTCATAATGGATATCTATATTCTACTATTATCATTATACATCCCACGTCCGTTTCTGTTCGGAGCACCACCATACCCAGCCGATTCATTTTTTTGGCCATGCCTCTGCTGCTGCCTGGATTCCTTCTGCCTCAAGGGAAATCCAGTACTTCAAGGTTATCTTTCCAGCAAAGTAATGCGTCTCTACAGTCCAAATATACAGTATATGGTATCGTATGTGCGTATACATATTTTTTCACATACAATATATTACTATAGAGAGAGAGAGAGAGAGTTTTTAGGGTGTCTTGTCTTGAAAACCCTGCCCTTTCATAGATTCCAGGACACTCTGGCGTCTCACGGATAGGACTTTGCAATATGAGGACCTGACGGCCAGCACCAACTCATCACTTGAGGCCTCGGTCTCCCAGAAAGCCAGAAATTTACAGGTGATGGTCAGGGAAGAAAAAGGTTTCCTGGCCCCAAAACAACGAGAGACAGAAAAGAAACGGAAGGATGTGCCCCTTCCCAGCTGCCTGGACCATGAGCTGCTTGGGAGTTGGAGGCCTACAGGGACAGTCGTCATTGTCACCATCCCTGGTTGATGTTTCACTTGAAAATGGGAGAGTTCGTTGGCGATCACTACACCATCCTGTTTACATCCCATATCATCTGTGTACTTGCCAATGCCCAGATTCTTGGGATGCTTCGATTAAACCTTGCACACAAAGAGTTGAGGAATTGGGGATGGTTTCTGGCGTTGTTACCATTTTGGTCTCGCTTCAGGATGTGACTCAGTGACTCCTTTGACATGCTTCCATGGCTGAAAAGCAAGCCATCAATCTACCCCCCTTAGTCCATCGTAATAATGCCCGTGAAAATCACTTAGAGTCTTAGAGTATCCCCCCCGCAAATACCCAACCAACCTGGGTTTCTCACTTCAGGTCTCACCTGCCTATTGCTTTCACCTGCCTGTGTCGCGGCCAGTTCTCCCAATATGGGTATGGGTCCAAATTGGCTAACTTAAGAATTGAATGGTTGATACTAAAACAGACTGAATTCTGTTGTCCCCAGGTCTTTAACGTTGACCCATACCCATATCGTTTTGTTTGCCCGATGTCTATCGTTGGTATCCACGGAGACCTTGCCTGCAAGGTGACAGCGGAGACGGTGTCCTGCCAGAAAAACAGCTCCCAGCTGCAGGGGACTCACCTCCCAAGGCCCTTTCCAGTCATTTCATAGTTTGCTCAGGGGAAAATCACCACTTTAAAAATAGGTAAATCATCTGTTTTCATGGGCAACGGATTCCTCAACGATGTTGAAAAATTGGTGGAGGATATCTATATATATATATATGATTTTACATATATAATTATCCTGAAGTAGATACGTAGATAGAACATGGAATTGTCAAACACCATCCTATTGTAGTGAGTGTTGGAAATTCCAGATTCTATCTTCTCCACCTCTGGCAGTGAAATATATGTGAAATTCTTTGGGAAATCTCAACAAAACCGCCAGGAGAACGGTGAATTTATGTGAATGTCCTCTTTCTCATTCTTTCGTTCGCATGTTTCACCATTTTCGGATGCTGAAATCCCCATTGCTGGTGAAAGCGTGAGCCACCTGTCCTGATTGCTGTTCCACCGGGCGAGGTGACCTTAGAATCTAGAACGGTGGTTCTGGGGAGGTTCCCAGTTCAGAGATCATGAGTCGACACCCAAATGACTAAGGAAAAAACAAACCTCCCAGTGGTTGATACCCATATGACTCATTTTACTATCCACATGCCTAATTTTTTGGGGAAACACTATGTCATGTTATCTACCAAGTGGTTTCTTGAGCAGTGCTCATATGATTTTGTTCAGTTTGCCCTGGCGAATGGCAAACCGCAGCTCTTAAAGATGTGCCCCAGTGAATTGAAAACTGAAACTGTGCATTCCAGGGTCTCGGTTTCTCCCAGAGAATTTCCTCTGTTTACTGAACCTATATACAATATACATACATGTACATATATATATATATGTATACATATGTATATGGTTATATCATATTCATTGTTGTGAATGGATACAGGTCCGGTACTTCACCGTGTAGACCTAGTATGCCTCAAAGATGTTCAAACCCAATGTAGCAGCTCAACGACCAACGGTCTGTTTTNAACGGTCTGTTTTCCTTCCATCGCAGTCTGTCAGTGTACGGTGCGCTTGAGCCAGACCGCGGGCAATGGTCTCACTGTTGCAACCCGCAGGAATGACTGCTGAACATGTCACTGATACTGCTAATACTNATACTGTACTTGACTGCCGTCTGCATACTATTCACACCCCCCACATCCGACGTCTTAGTTGGATGCAGGAGCAAACGCCGGAATTGGTGCAGTCGCAGTCATCTACCGAACTGTGTGTCGGTCCCTCCAAAATCAGTAGCTCAGCTATGTACATTGAACAGTAGGTTCATCCTCCACTCGTCAAGTCCGCCGATAGACAAACGTGACAGTGTCGGAATCCCCAAAATGCCCCACTNTAGCTCAGCTATGTACATTGAACAGTAGGTTCATCCTCCACTCGTCAAGTCCGCCGATAGACAAACGTGACAGTGTCGGAATCCCCAAAATGCCCCACTAGTGTAGTATCAGGCCCGCCGAACGACAAGCATGAACCACAACTAGTGCTGTACACGCATCGCCTGTACTTTGGGACACAACACTATCGAGGCTAGTCCTCGATCGCCGTAATGTAAAAATTGATGTTTGGATTTGACATCCAAAAAATTTGGGAGTCTACCTACTGCCCGGCTCTCAACTCTCAGTAGGTCTCCCCGAGCTTGAAGAACCACCACCAGCATCACTCTTCTGGCGCTTTGCCTTCTTCTTTGATGGCCCAGCCTGTCCCGAACCTGGTGTACCTTCATCCCGTTCGGTCGTGTCTTCAATGGCTCGTACATATTCTCGGGCGTCAGGACGATCATTGGGATCCAGCATGTCGATGTTCCTCTCCAGCTGTATCGTACTCGTCTGCGACGACTTCAGCTTGGCTTCCCAGATCTTCACAAGAGCTGGAGGCATACCCAAGCCGACCTTGTTGAGAGTGTACATCACAGCAAAGGCTCGTCCTCTTTCGACCGCTGCACATGCCAACGACACTGGGTCCATGTGAATGTGGTCTTCTCGATCCGGTGGCGACACACGGAAGTAGTCGTAGGATCTGACAGCAAAGGCACCGGAGATCATCTTTCGGATGAAGTTGCTAACTTCTCGTCTGATGTCCGGTCTGTCCTCCTCATCGGCATCGGCGATGTCTGTGAGCTTCTTGGCAATGAACTCAGGAGTGATGCCGACCTGGATGATATACTTCATGATCTTGCACAAGTTCTTGGTGCCCTCGATCCCGCGAAGGTACATCTCGATGTCGCGGCCACCGAAGAAGCCACCCTTCGCATTCCTGTAGAACGCTGCCTTGTACTCGTCAATGGTAGGCTCGCGGAGTTCACCATGTTCGTCTTCTCCAACAAATGGGACGTAGGTGTCATACTCTGGGAGATTCCCACTGTTTCTGACAAGTTCAACATAG
>BGPT01002783.1:55178-69465 GCA_003297045.1 Symbiodinium sp. clade C Y103 | reverse complement strand
ATGATCTCTTCAGGCAGGTGCCCACCTGACACAATGATCTTTGTGACTTAATGATCTCTTCAGGCAGGTGCCCACCTGACACAATGATCTTTGTCACTTAATGATCTCTTCAGGCAGGTGCCCACCTGACACAATGATCTTTGGGCTAATGAGAATTGTGAACCAATGAGAAGGTGACTCTATGATCTTGTGAACTAATGACAAGGTGACTTAATGATCTCTTCAGGCAGGTGCCCACCTGACACAATGATCTTTGGATTACTAGCNGAGAAGGTGACTCTATGATCTTGTGAACTAATGACAAGGTGACTTAATGATCTCTTCAGGCAGGTGCCCACCTGACACAATGATCTTTGGATTACTAGCGGTGAATTGTTAATGTGGTGAATTGTTAATGTGGTGAATTGTTAATGTGGTGAATTGTTAATGTGGTGAATTGTGAATGTGGTGAATTGTTAATGTGGTGAATTGTTAATGTGGTGAATTGTTAATGTGGTGAATTGTGAATGTGGTGAATTGTTAATGTGGTGAATTGTTAATGTGGTGAATTGTTAATGTGGTGAATTGTTAATGTGGTGAATTGTTAATGTGGTGAATTGTTAATGTGGTGACTTGTTAATGTGGTGAATCGCAGGTGCCCACTTGACACAATGATCTTTGCACTACTAGAATAAAAACCATCCGTAACTCGGAGTTTCTCTATGAAACTTCCTCTGATGATATAGTCACAATATAGAATAACTTTCTGCAAGCCGGGAGATGGAGCATTGGACCGGGTCTTTAAAAACTCATTTGCGGTTGTTCAAGAAGAGGGAACATCCTTCGCATTGGTTTTCTGTTTTGGGATCCGTCGTTGCCCCTGGCAGCGCAGCGCAGGCCTTGGGTTGTGGTGGTGAGATCACTGAGGAGCATTTGAAGGCTATTGAGGAGGCCACCGGTTGGCAGGGTCCCTGGTAGGTGTAACCTTAGACATCTTATGCATCTTAGACCTATCAGGCCTATCAGGCTCCAAAAAAACACCAAATGCATGGAGTTTGAACATGTTTTCATTTAGATTTGAAGATTTGCAAATTGGGTAAAATCCGATTTGGTCTGTTTGGTTTATTTGGTTTTTAAGAGTTGTGGTAATTGGTACTGGCCGCTGGGCTCTTTGGCCGTGCCAGGTCTTACATCCGATGTACATCACCCTGCCCAAGAACAGCTATGGCCGTATTGAGCGGCGATCCCTCAGGTGGAATGTGGTGCGGTGTTGAGGGCAGCCCAGCAAGAATGGAGTGGATGATGTTGGTCCATGGAGGTTGGAGAACATTGAGACTATTGAAACTGCACTAGACACATGGAGAGTCATAGGAGAGCTTTCCAACTGGCTGTACCATGCAGTATCAAGTTGATATCTAAATTAGCTTTGATTTGCGCAGATACCTGGCATACCGCTACTTCCACCGGAAGTCCGCTTTGGTAGTGCATGGCTTTGAGTTCCTTGGCTGAATTGTGGAGGATTTTGGATGGGGAGCAAAAGGCATGCCGCAAAATATGGGACCCGGAACATCCCTGAACTGATGGATGGCGATTTGTTTTGCTGTGAGCATGGTCCTTCAGGTGCGTGTTTCGAGACGAAGCCATGGTGTATTGCAATATCTCATTCGATCTTTGGTGGAATCTCTTGCATCATTGGTCCCTCTGTAACTCTTCCACTGACAGGCCCACTCGAGTTGTGAACGATTCCAGCTGGGGCGTGGCTCAAATCTTGAGCGAGCAGGCCGGTGACAGAGTTCTTTGTCAAACTGAAGCAACTTTCCGAAATGTAGCAAGATTCTTCACAGCTCACTGGGTGTGGTGAATTAACGTTTAAGAGCACCCCTCAACCACTTGGAGGGTGCAACCCCCCCCTATCCACAAAAAAAACATCCACACTATTTGTTGATATTTGGCAAAATGTTGGATGCGTTTGGAATCAGTGATCCTTTTTGCCAAGATCTAGTGCAGCTGCTGTGCTTTGACGCAGGTCCCTGGCTTCGTGGAATCGGTGCTGCAGTCTACGTCAGAGCATGGCTTCGACATCCGAGATGCAGCACTCATGGTGCGGTCCCCCCGGGCAGGTGAGATGAAGACCCAGTAACTGGTCACCGCTTTTCAAGATTGGTATAAGGGATGGATGAAAACCATTGAACACCTGTAATGCCAACCATATTTTTTTGGGGATGAACTTCTATTTTGCAGTTAGCAGATATTTTGATGTTCACCAGGGTACCAGGGTTTTCACTCGTTCCCCTGTGAACGTTGTTAGGCTGATTTGAATGGCACATGTATAGCAAGCCATGCAGGGATTATAGGGATTGGGTGTGCTGTCACAATGGATCCACAGAGTTCCAAAGCTTGGCTCACTGCTGGTGTCATGAACTGCTTGGCTCACGGATGGGGTAAGACTCCAAGACAGGATCAGCCAGCAACCAGAGCAGTAACGACTTGGTTCGGTAGCATAGGATGATGCCGATGGCCCAGGTGAGCACCCTAGAGCAGTTGATCTTTGATTCCGAGAGCACTCTGCTGGGGAAGGTGCTACAAGGGGGACGACCATGGAACACATGGAAGCCATGGCACTGAAAGGTGGAGCTGAGAAGCTTCAGCTTCCCTCCCTTTGTTTTGGGGAAGGATCCTACAGTGGCTATGATTGAAGGTTGGTGGTGCACACGGAAAGACCACGAATCCTGCATTTGGGTCAGCAAATCTGCGTGGGGATCAGATTGCATTCTGCATTAGTTTTTTGGCTCAAACATGAACAAAGATGTTGAGCAGGTGAGCCACGACCGAAACCGTCCCTTAGCCAAGCGGACAGCATCAAACCTAAGGGGACTGGTAAACTGGCAGCCGACAAGATTCTAAGATATGAGACGCACAATTTTACTAGAGATCGACACTTTGCTAAGCTGCTATGGAGAGGTCTCGCAAACGCTTTCGTTTCTGCATATCAGAAAATTTATGCTCAGATTTCTTACAGAACCACAGGAATACAGATGCCTCCGGATGCCTCCCCTGAGTGTTGGATCACAAAAAACACCATGTCGGGACCCGGGATGGCCAAACTTCCCAATGGTCAGGCGGGTGTCCACTTGGGGGCTACAACAGCTACAAATCTGCATGTGTTGGAAGAACTTTCTCATTCTCAACACGGAGCAAACAACCAGATGGAACAGGCTGCATCACAGTATATCACAACGATGGCCCTTGGTGCACCCATATTTTTGTATAACTATATATGATGAATATCTCATAATATATATATATATATCTCATAATATATATATATATCATAATATATATATATCTCATAATATATATATATATCTCATAATATATATATATATCTCATAATATATATATATATCTCATAATATATATATCTCATAATATATATATATCTCATAATATATATATATCATAATATATATATATCTCATAATATATATATATATATATCTCATAATATATATATCTCATAATATATATATATATCTCATAATATATATATATATATCTCATAATATATATATATATCTCATAATATATGTATATCTCATAATATATATATATCTCATAATATATATATATATCTCATAATATATATAATAATAATAATAATAATAATAATAATAATAATAATAATAATAATAATAATAATAATAATAATAATGATAATAATAATAATAATAACAATAATAATCATAATAATAATAATAATCATAATAATAATAATACTAATAATAATAATATATATTATATATATAATATAATTAAAAAATATATATACATACATAGAGTTGTGAATTATACATACAGATTTAGCGTAAACATTTGAGCCGTTTTGACCATCTTCCTGCCGATGCCTACTCGTGCTGCGCAGACGACAATCAAGAGCTTTGGGGCGCTTCTAGCGAAGGTGTGCCGTGGAGGGGATATTATCTCTTAGTGAACCCTAGGGTAAGCAACACAAAGAAGGCATGAAACAACTGAAATACCAAGACAGACTATACAGGGATCCAACAAATAAACACCTAGGACAAGTGAGTTTTTGCACAGAAACTCATCACCGAATAGTGGATTTTGCTGTGTAAATCAATCCAAACAATCGCATCGCATTGCCCCTATTGAAACCTCTGCGAGTCATGATTGATGCTCGCAGCTGCTTGCACATGGACGGAACTCACTTCTCTGAGTGTGATCATCACAAAATGTCACCAGTTGGGACGCATGGTGTTCGAGCGGTCACATTTTGAGTACTTTCTTGTCACAACGGTCCTGAGTCCCGAAACGGTCCTGAACGGTCCTGAGCCTCGGCTCAAGTCCCAGACGAGGCCAAGGACATCAACGATGCTGATGTGGCTGCCGAGGCCGCGGGCAGCCATGCTGCTGTGACTTTTTGCCCTTTCCAATCTAGTGATGTTTATGCTCTCATGGATCCAATGGATCAAATGGTCTATGAGAGCAGTGAAACGCCATGGGTTCATTTCAGAAGGAAGTTGACTCTTCTTTGTTGCAGGCCAAAGAGTCTGTCAAGATAAAGAAGGATAAGGCCGGTTCCAAAGAGTTTGAGTATTTTGAATGCTCTGACAGTATTGAGCGGCGATTGAGCATGTGTGTTCCAACAGAGTCCCCATCGCCCTATCGTCTCTGGAGCGCCTGGGTTGGACAATTCCCATTGCTGGCAAGACGGAAGCCAAGCCAAAGAGGAAGGATGACAAATCGACCAAAGCAGCCCCAACCAAGGCAAGCTCCGGATAGAAAACGACGGAAAGTGTTCCAGGTTGATGGAACCGACCAACACCCGAAAAGCGAGACTTTGTAGGGCCACTTGCCACGTTCTGTTCGCCGAATCTTCAAGGTCTCTTGTGCTTCAGGTGTTAAAAGTGAAGAAAGAGGCCAAGGCAAAAGCGAAAGCCTCCAAGGTCTCCAAGACTGCAGCCAAGGTGTGGTGTGTTCGGGAAAGGTCACCTGTGAGCAGTCAGTCTCGCAACATCTAGCAGCTACATGCAGCTAATCTATCATAGATGTTTGCAAACATATGCAAACATGACATTGCGTTTCTGTGAGGGTAGGGGCGGAAACGCAGCCACAAGGCCAAGGCCAAGAGCGCAGCAAAGGTGAAGAAAGAAAAAGGAATAAAGGTGGCCAAAGCCAAGAGTGCGGCAACCGCCAAGGCCAAAGCAAAGGCCAAAGCTAAGGCTAAGGCCAAGCCCCAGGCGAAAGCAAAGGGCAAACAGCCAAAGTCCAACTGGATCAAACGGAGGCGCTCTGCAGTGAGCATCAGTTTTTGAGAATGGGAGATACTAACTGTTGGAGGTGGCGAAACTTCTCAGGGCCAATCCACATATTCAAACCTTAGCAATCCTGATGTATAGCACTACTCTTTCGGTGAGTGGCTTCTTCGGGACAGTCACCAACTCAAGCCGCAGGAGGGAGAAGGTGGCTGAAAAGTCGGAAAAACAAAAGAAAGAAAAGAAAGAGAGCAAATTGGAAAAAGCTGGGTCTGGCCCCTAGCAAATTTCGTTAATTCTCTTCTGTTTGTGGGAGAGGGGTCCCAAGCATCAAAAACACATCACGGTATTGTCTATGGCAGCTATAGGGGCGGAAAAATGCTAAGCCGGTGTTTTAATTTTGTTAAAGCGATTTGGCTGATCGTGCGATACGCGTACGCAAATTTTGTTGCATTTTGGACTATTTTGGTTACCTGTCAATGTTTGAACATATTTTCATTCAGGTTCAGTTGAGTTTCCTTCGACAATCAGCGGATAGGCGGTGTTCATGTCTTTTTCCTCTTTCTTTCAAGAAAAAGACGCAGAAGTAGGAGTGCTTGGCTTACATTTGGGATTGCGCGCAAGGGTTGGTGGTTGTTTGCTCAATGGAAATTTTCGCACCCCAAATGCTTGTTTTTTGTGCTATAGCTCCTTCATGCTGCCCATCCGATCCCATATTCTAGGAACGCACAGAAATAGTGTCAATCAGAGTTTGATTGTGCCGCATCATTCAATGCAGGCTCAAAGAGCAAAGTGCACACTGGATTTACGATTTTCCAACTCATGACTCATAACTACGGAATTGGAATTTACAAGTGTGACTGTGACTACCTGATTCTTGAACTCATGACTCATGACATGTGTTTACCGAACATGGTTGGCCATTAAAATCTTTAAGTTTTCATGTGGTAAGCAGCTGCCATGCAAGTGCCTGATTACCACCAAGTGGTTTGGCTGGCAACCTTCAAGATTGGATCGTCAACCCACAAGTTGCAAGCAGATTTAAAAAATATAGTTGTGGCTTTCGAATGCCTTGGCCAAAGAAAAGAGGCAGAGAGGTTGCACCAGGTCTTTTGATTTTGTCCTGATTCGTCAGGTGTTGAACGTCAAAAGTTTGCATTTGTTTACACAATTTCTTCAAACATGCTGTGATGAATGCTGAGCTGGCAATACCAAACTTTTGTCCTTTTTTTTTTGTCTTTTTTTGAGGGTTTGGATTGTACCATCACCAGGCCATGTTGCAGGAGAAAACGTGAAATTTGCTACTGGCCCCCGAGATTTCTCTTTCGGAAAAGAACAGACACAGCCTCAATATCAACATCATTTTTCTTGGATTTCAGTTAACCACTTGAGTACAAAGACAATGAACGACACATACTATTTCATCATTTTAAAACCCTTATTCCCCACCTGATCACTTCTCAGGTCTGAAAAACCCTGCAAACTCGAGGGTGAAAGTGGCCTTGTACGGGTCCCAGTTGGCTTGGAAAGTTTCAGCAGAGACCGGCACCATGTGATTTGAGGGCCTTGGCGTGGGCACGATTGCACGCACATTTGTTTTCGGATGACAAGTTGACTTTGAACTAGAGTGACTAGATCCTATTGCCTTTTTGATAAGTAAATAATACACCCTGGAGATCTTCCTAGCATGATGTGCCTGGTAAAGCTGGTCGAACATGGTCTTAGCCAAACTACTTCAGTAATGACAAGCCTGTGCAGATCTCAAAGTTGAGAACCTTTGGATCCACCAGATTCAACTTCCACACCATGGGCATTCGATCGCAGGACTGGGGCAAGAAGTTCTACAAAAACCAAGTGCAACGCCCAGCATTGGCGCTGCGGACAGCGACTACAAAAGTCCTGGGATGACATCGACAGTGGACTTCGAAGTGAGAGATTTGGTGAAGAAAAAATCCCCGGATTTTTCCGAAGATTTGTGATTTAGTGGGAAAACCTAGAGCTCCTAGTGTCACTCAGAAGTCGATTTTGGATTTGATTCATTGGGGGTTCAGAATTTTTACAAACGGATGATCGAGGATAAATGTGACAGCCATCTGTAGATCAATAAATAAAATAAATATCCCTACATCATCCCATTTTTCGGGATCACTGCAGCTGTCCCAGGTGGGCTTCATCAACCAGGCCCGGTGGCCCACTTGAGGGCCTTTTTGGTTTGGGTGGGTTCCGGCTCTGCATCTTTCAGAAAGGTATGTTTTCATTGTTTTCCACAATTCATTTTGTTATGATTTTGACATATTTTGATTTGCTGACTGGGTCCTTCTTGGTGTGCAGATTCTGAGTGGAGATGGTGATTTGAGGTCGTTGATGGTGAGTGGACCATATCTTTTGGAGCACTGGGCACTGGTCTTGTGGGCGTTCGAATGCGATCGAAGGTGCTCACCATGCCGGGATGTGTGTTGCTGCAAAGTGACGAAGTATTTGCGACTTGATCCTCTTGTGCAACATGTTCCAAGTAACACGGCTAAGAAAGTTGAGATTTGGACCAGCCTATCCCATCCTATCCTGACAGGTTTGCATTTTGAGCTGCTGCCACACCATGCGTATTGCCCCAAAATCAAACGAATTTCTCTAGGGTCCCTTGGGTCTATCCCTTCTTCATCCTGCACAGGTGGAGGCGCCCCCGGTTGCACCTGCCATGGCAGCCCCGGTGATGCCTCCAGCGCTGGATGCTGAAGCTCCTGTGGCTGAAGCGCCGGTGGCTGAAGCGCCGGTGGCTGAAGCACCAGTAGCTGAAGCACCAGCAGCTGAAGCCCCGGTTGAAGGCTGGCTGTTTGGTTGTTTGGTTGTTCCAAGATCCCAGTATTCACATGTCATGTCACCCCTAAATCAACACAGGATCTGGTTCATTATCCTAAGGTCAGCCCCAAGAAAAGTGATTATCAGGACCCGGGATTTCCCATATTTTTCCCATCAACATCTGGATCTGGATCATCTGGATGATTTGGATGATATGGATGATTTATTCATCAAAAAGGTGGGGACCCGGTGGGGACCCGAAGCCCGTCCCTCCAGGTGATGCAGCTGGGGCTCTTGCCGCCGGCGCCGAAGGTGCTGGCGAGGCGCTCGTCGAGGCCCCTGTCGAAGCGCCGGTGGAAGCCAAGGCGCGCAGAGCAGGGGCACCCAGACTTCGTTGTGGCTTGAGCCCATGGAAAATCCACGGGAAATTGATAGGTTTTTTGTGGTCTTATGCATTCTGCAAGGTTCTACGTTTTATCATCCTATAGGAGTACCATGTAATGATGGAGTTTCCTTTCTGTAGTCTATGAAAGCTGGTCATATGGCAAAAGAGAACAGAACAATAGGTTTGAAGATGGGTTTTGCTCCAGCTTGTGCCTCTATTGACCCCTGGAACTAGAACTTGAAGATCTTTTTGGTCCCAAGCTTGGTACATGTTCACATCGCAATTGAGCATGTGCTTTGAAATGGTCACACTTGCTGTCGTCA
Source organism: Symbiodinium sp. clade C Y103 (assembly GCA_003297045.1). Lineage (NCBI taxonomy): Eukaryota > Dinophyceae > Suessiales > Symbiodiniaceae > Cladocopium > Cladocopium sp. clade C. The sequence continues at coordinate 60,709 of BGPT01002783.1, read as the reverse complement.
GCTGGTAAGGTCAAACTTCAAAAGGAAGACCTGCTTGTGCTGTCCAAGCCTCAGTGGCGAGACCGATCCTATTGAATTCTCCAAACAGGTTTGTACACCGCAAAAGACTGCAGACCGCACCTTCCACTGCGGCCAACTGGGGAAGGTCCTGGAAATCCTCAGAGGTACGTCCTGAGAACGAACTCCCCCTGTGGCTGAGGTTTCGTAACGCCCCAGCTTGTGGGGCACAGCAGCGAGGCAGCAAAACTCTGGAGCCTCGTCGCAAAGTCTTGAAGGGGCTCTGGCAATAACTGATGGATTCGAACACTTTGTTTTCGGGGATACCAATTTGGTAGCTATGATCAAAGTACATATGGTAGTTATATATATATATATTATATGTATATATTTTTGTATATATATATATATCATTTTTTAAGACACCAAAACGCACAGTTTTTGATGGGAGTTTCAGTAGGCCATCATGGCTTGCGTGTGGCGAATTGGCCTTCAATCCAAGGCTGGCTATACTGGCGGAGCACTGGATGTTGATGAATTCACGCTTGAATGGAGTGCCTTGTCACAGAGGGTCATGGCTACGGTGGGCTCGTTGTGCCCAGCAGTGGGCACAACATCATCCAAGTTCCCAGGTTCCCAGCGCAGTGACATGGAGAACAAGGTGATTGATCAGTTGCTTGGGTCGAGTTCAATGGCTGATGGGGAAGGGTTGAACGGTATTTTCAAGTCAGTAGACCTGCTTAGTTTGGGCCCCCAACATACCCAAGCCTTCTTCTTGTCAGGGACTTGCACTCCAGCCTTTCCTCTGGATTTTTTGTGGAAACTGAGGGTCGTGGACCACATTGGCAGTGGTGGTGTCACCATGGTAGCTGTGAAACCTCCTTCTAGTGCTGAAAACATCGCCTATCGCCTGCTTGGATTCTTGGCAGATTCTGGCTGGGTCGAATGTGTTGATACGGGCGAGTCAGATCATGTCAGATCCCAGAGGTTTCTGTTTCAACCTTGTCCGGTTGTTTGATACTGGAGACTGAGTGCTGGTTGTATCCATCTCGCCCTCAACGAAGATACCTGTGCTGGACCGTATCCCCCTTGACTTTGACTTCATCGCATTTCCAATCATTTCCATACTGATCTCTAGCAGTCTCATTGTAGTAGTCCATTTGTCCCGTTTCTCAGGACAAGTCTCAAAAGTAGACAACATCAAGCTGGCACAACGGCTCTGTGAACCCGGCGAGCGGGTTATTTGCGAGGACTCCGTGGCTGATGTTTTGCAGTCGATTTTTGTCCAGTCTTGGCTACCCATGGCATCCCATGGCTCTCTACAACTGGTCGACTCCAGGAGGAGACTGGAAAGGTTCACCTGGCCTCTTGCTGCAAATCTGGTGGTGAAACATATCATCCAGTGTGCAGTGCCTGGTTGCACGGGTTTAGAGAATAACTAGATGGAATGCCATCACATTCTGTCGGGATTTTCTTGAGTTCCAGACTTTTCACGCAAAGTCACATCCTTCAACCAGTCACATGAACCTTTGGTCCCAAGGCCATGACACCGAACTGTTTTGGGGACAACAAAGCGCTGCTGGATTCCAAAGCATGGGGATCAGGTGGGATGAGGAGGTAGCTGAGCTAAGTAGCAGCTGCAAAGTCTGCAGTGGGATTTAGGAAGATTTGCCAAGTGATTGGGGTGAACAGTTTGGTCTGATCCAAGTTGATCTATATGCCAGTGTACCTTGACGACAGACGATTGCCTTACGATTCCCTGGGTGTAACTATGTTGCTGGCAGGCCCACTGTTGAGTGTGAAGCGCTACTCTGAAGACGACGGTCGGCTCTGCAAGCATTGCTGTTTCAGGACGGGGAAAGTTCTGAGCAACACATAGCAGCCATAGCAACGGCATGTTCCAAGCTGGAGATTCTGTGAGGACACCATCGGCCACTCTGCATTTTGAGCATCTGGAGCCCGCTGGGGTCGGGATTCCCAATTTGAAGGGATGACTTTTTTTCAGAGTCCTTAGATACCCTCATATCCTACTTCAAGAACTTTCTACAGTGATATTTATATGAGGTGCAGCTCATTCCTATCCATGTCTCCTGACTTCACACCAATTCAAATTCAAATCAGTCTCTAGCATTGTCTAGCCATATCTAGCCAATTTATGGAGGTGCAGACAGTTGCGTCGCTTGCTTAACGCAAAAGGTGGAAGCCTACACCCGAGCCAGAGGGCAACGGAAGGTCAAGGAGGAAAAGGAAGAAAAGGAGGACCGGGTGACAGAAAGTGATAGCAAAGAGATAATATATATATATATATATATATTATAGAATGGCCATGGCCATGACTTCGAATTTTGCTGAGTCCTGTGCAATCAGATAAAAGAGCTGTGGGAACCTCAAAGGATTATGAATGAACAAGTCTAGCCGCTCTGGCCTCACAGATGAGATATGACGTTCTCTTGTGTTCTGTTCCTCGCTTTAGGATCCGGAAGAGCAAGAGGAGCAAGCTGCAGCAGCTGCACCCCCGAGGCATTGTCATCCATGAGCTGGGAACCTCCAATACTTCAGCAGAATTTTGGTGATTTTCCAAAAGTTTTGACATTGCTCAATTGAGTTTTTTGGAAATCATTTAGAATTACATATATCAAGCTTCACGGAACCTTTGCAGGAGCTGTACAGCACTTACGTAATTTACCCCTGGACTTTGAGAAGGAACAGGGCACAGATGGGCATGGAGATCTGTTTAAAAGCACATTTAACATCTTGTGGGTATCTCCGCTAAAGCATCAACCAGGTTGGTGATACATAGGTTATTGTGTATATGGATAGCCACATATGGCAGGATGGCATGGTAGAACTACTGAAGATGGCACGAATTAGCAGTTCCGCAGGTCTCACCTGTGGACCCACACCCAGTGCGCCGCTGACCTTTGTGGCAGATTCAAAAATGCTTCAGTTTCAATCCATCAGCAATGCCAAGTGAATTAGAGATCACATCTCAGCATTGGGAGCAATGATTTGGTGAAACCACCATTTTTTCCCATTCTTGTTATCCCAATCAATGCAGTATTGGTTCCTAAAAAATACGGATAATCCTATGCAGACCCTTGCTTGTTTGGAAGAACAACAGCTTGCAAATAAAGGCAAGCTTCTACAATACGGCGATAAAATACACATATCGATATCTGTCGAAATGTGTACATATGTGAAATATGTATATTGCGTATATGTATATATATATATATACATGCACATGTTGTATTCTTCCAAATTCATACAGTCATTCACAAAATCATCCCTAGCGCTGAAAAAGGGGTATCATACGACACCACTTCTACGACCCGTCGTTCCACACGTCGCAATGTCAAGCCATGGAGCCGTGGGTCGCCGTAGAAAGGAAAGCAGCGTTGATGAGTTGGTCGAGTTGGTGAGTATTGAGGCGAGAAGTTGCAAAAAAATGTGGATGATGTTGGATGGTTACTCTTTTCGAGGGTTATGATGTGAATTCAACCAACAAGATAGGGCATCGACGGGTTGACCAACAGAAATGTGCGGAAATGTGGCGTTTGAACAGTGAAAGCCAACAAATACTGGTAGTTGGGAAACACGAGATTCAAGCCACAAGCATGGTGAGTAACGGGGATTCAACCATCATTTATAAGCGTGTTGAACCATGGAACTTCAAACACATGGGGATATTGATTCATATGCTATGATACGGTGGATGGAAGAAATCCTGCACCAGTTGGTGACGATTCGATTACTATGAACACTATAAATAATGGGATTGCAATGGGGGAAACCATCTACCAACTGGTGCAGGATTTCTTTCATCCACAGTATGATGCAGGAATCATGGTTGGATGATGAGTAGTTCGAGGGCTTATTGACCTACCTTTTACATGTTGGAGACATTCATAGTCCTGCGCTGGAAAAATCCATTGACCACAATTTTGGTGAATTTCCAACAGCTTGTTGGCACTGCTCAGGTGGTGAACTTGGAGGGGAAGAGATGGAAATTGCAAGATGTCACTGGGTGAAGTCTTTGAGTCTTTCTTTTTTTAAACGAGCAAGGGATTGGGGAAGAGATTTTTGCGAGCCAAGAATATTGGAGTGGGACTGATTTTCAGGCTTTGGTGCGACCTTGGAAGAGAACATACTGTACATTCCTTGCCTTTGAATCGCTTTAAGGGCCTTGCCCAGAAGGTTCGACACGTTTCATTGCTGTTCTATGTACCTTCTTTGTTGATACCTTCCTGCTCTAATATTTGCCAAGTTTGAATCGTTCGCACAGAAACACTTATGATATTGACTGCTAGTGAGCCTGGACAAGTCTTCACTGTGATTGAGGCCTTAATGCTGCTTGTTTGAACTTGAGATCATCCATCAGGTACCTACTTCCATGCTGGGCCGCGAATTGTACCAGATGATCAGTGAACGGCTTCCTATGAGGCCAGGTGCCCGCCTCTCCATTCAGAATGGATCTTCCACGCTGAGCTTGCGGCTGACATTAAAGCAACAGGGAATACCAGCAGGATCTACTACATTGTCCTGTGTTTACCTTCCTGTCAACCTCGTTGCGGCTTGGAAATATCTTTTGGGAGAGAATGTGGACGATGAGGAGTTTGTGCTACATGGGCTGACGTACATAGCAGGAGTGGGGTCAGTGGACAAGATTCTTGACTTGCCAAACAGCCTGCAGCACTTGACCTTGTGGCGAGGTTTCGATGAAAGCCTGGCCCGAGTCAATTTTTCCCATGGACTCATGGAATTGAATTTAGGCGACAGCTTCAACCAGAGCTTGAACGGCGTGGTTTTGCCAAAGGGTTTGCAAAACTTGTCTTTCGGTGATAGCTTTAACAAGCGCTTAGATGGTGTGACTCTTCCACAAAGTTTGCGAAGTCTGACTCTTGGCAACGGTTTCAACCAAAGCTTAGACCATGTGAATTTACCAGAATGTTTGCAACACTTGTCTTTTGGAATGAGGTTTAACAAATGCTGTGACGGCGTGAAGTTGCCACAGAGCTTGCGAACTCTGACTTTTGGCAACCATTTCAACCAAACCTTAAACCTTAGATTGCGTGACTTTGCCCCCAAATTTGCACAGCTTGACTCTGGGAAAAAACTTCAACAAGAGCTTGGCTGGCGTGACTTTGCCGAGCTTTTTGCAGAGCTTGACCCTGGGACATGTCAATCAGAGCTTAAACAGCCAAACTTTCCCGGCATCTTTGCGAGACTTGACTGTAGGGGCTGATTTCAACCAGAGCTTGGATCACGCAGTTTTCCCGGCATATTTGCAAAGTCTGACATTTGGCGAGACCTTCACAAGAAGCTTTGATGGCACAACTTTGCCCGCATCTTTGCAAACATTGACACTTGGCCTCTTCTTCAACCAAAGCTTGGATGGCACAACTTTGCCAGCAGCTTTGCACAATTTGACATTCGGCGTCCACTTCAATCAAAGCTTGGATGGCACAATGTTGCCAGCAGCTTTGCACAACTTGACATTCGGCGTCCACTTTAACCAAAGCTTGGATGGGACA
>BGPT01002783.1:35866-55148 GCA_003297045.1 Symbiodinium sp. clade C Y103 | reverse complement strand
CACTTTAACCAAAGCTTGGATGGCACAACTTTGCCAACATATTTGCACAATTTGATATTCGGTGGCCACTTCAACCAAAGCTTGGATGGCACAACTTTGCCAGTGTCCTTGAAAGCGTTGACGTTTGGCCATGACTTCAACCAACTCTTGGATGGCACAACTTTGCCAGCATCCTTGCAAACGTTGACGTTTGGCTTCAACTTTAATCAGAGCTTGAAAAGCACAACTTTGCCAGCATCTCTGCGAAAGTTGACTGTTGGCAGAAATTTCGATCAATGCTGGGATGGGGTAACTCTGCCTGCGCAGCTACAAAGCTTAATCCTTTTCAACTACCCCGAAAGTTTAGATGATGTCGTATTCCCAGCAGGTTTGAAGGAATTCGGCTCGCCATTTTTGTTGGTTCGCACGTCAAGGTGATGGAAACCCTCATGGTTCCTTGAGTTGGAAAAGCCTTGTGCGGGAGACGGCGCGAGGTTTTGCTTCACATGAGTAACCGAGAAACCGGCAGTATTCTCTGGAGAATTCGGGATGATCTCAGCTAATCTCATCACACATGGATTCAGATGGTGATTCCAACTGGGAAACCAGCGAAAGGAATGAGACTGGGAATTAAGTTTGAATGTCGAGACCCTCAACAAACGGTGAAGGAACAACATCAGTGACTTGTTTCGACATGAAGTGGTGTCTATAAGAAATTCCAGCCTGAAGTGGTGCCCCAGCATATGTGGAGTCATGTACCCCTGGGCTATAGAATCAGGACGTAGCCATTCTTGACAAGCAGATTCGAGATTTTATTGAGGGTATCCCAGCTGAGAAGTTAATCAACTTGGGGCTTCATCACTTTGTAGTTGTAGGTAGCTGCTGTTATGTGCGGAAGATGAAAGACGACTTCCACCCGCAGGCCGAAGAGGCGCATGCGTTGCAAGAAACCTCTGGAGGCCGAGGTGCACCGGTGGAAGTCCCAAATGGTTTCAGAAATTGCGGAGTAAGAGTCAGATGATGAGATGAGTTTAGATGGAATTGGAACTAATTGGAACTGATGAAAACTCAAATCTTGGGATTGGATAGGTGGAAGCTGTTGCATCTGAGTCCTGGATGCCTCTATTCCTCGGTAGCTTGTAGCTTCCATTGCAGGAGGCTCCTGTCGAAGCTGATGTGGATGTGGACGCGACACCACCAGAGGGGCCAGCCCCAGACCCTCGGGAAGAGCTCAAGGAGTGGCCAGAATTTGTGAGCAGCTTGGACAGAACTGTTTGTCTGTTTGTCTTAGGTATATGGATCTAGATTTCTTGATTTCATTCATGTATGTGTCTTCAAAAGCCAAGCTATTTGTTTGTTTGCACTTTTTCCCTCCAGAGTTGTTCCTATGATTCACGAAGCAGATTCACAAACCTGGGGTCTGCCATTGGATTTGATGGATTTGATGTAGCAAGGATCACCCCTTGGGGTTGTTTAAGGGTTTGGCAGATCAAAACTGCAGTGGTCAAAATCATGACTCGACATGCAGCAATGTACTGGACGTCTTGGAATCTCTCTCTCCCTCTCTCTCTCTCTTCCGACAGTTCACTTCAGAACCGGGTCTTACTCCAGGCACGCCAGCATTACCGTTGAAGCGAATGCGAACTTACAGAACTTGCGAATATCCAGCTCACGCTCATCAAATGTCCTTGTAGATTTTAATAGAAACTCGACATGACAGTCTCTCTCAGGGACTCCTTTTGCGTGGTAAACCTGGTATGTACTTCTTCTCTGGTTGGTGCGTTAACTGCGGTTCCGAACGGGACCTTACCAAGGCATTAAATTGGAGCCAACTGATCGATGAGCTGTGGGGAGATTTGTGATGCTCGGGGAATTGCAGAAGCCTCGAGCTGTTTTAGATCATGCCATCAGGCCTTTGTTGGATCATGGGAACAGAAACAGCTTCGTCAATCTTTCTGGTTTTGGCAGTGGCAATTTAGAGCACTCTTCATGATCAATTCTTAATGCCACGGAAGTTTGATTAAGATCGCATAATGAAATCGGGCTTTGCAAACGAATGGCTGGCATTGATCTCTGGGGCGTGGACTGCTGTGGAGTGGAAAGGCCTTGCCTTTAAAGGGTTGCAAGAACTCTCAGGGCCGGACCTCTCTGAAACTGCAGCAGCCTGGGCGTGGTTGACAGGTGTACCAATCTACAGATTGGATTGGCACGTTGCAAACAAAAAAGCGGGCAGTGGCTGGGTCTTTCACATGTCGCCATAAGGCCAGTCATGTCAAGTACAGTCATATATGAGCAGACAAAGTTGAGGGCAGTGAACACAGGCTAGACTCTGCTAGACAACACCTTGATTGTTTTGATTTTGGCTTGCTTTGATGGTTAACCTTTGGACCTATCGGAGGTCTATGACATCCAGAACAAGCCTGCGACACGGCCGTTGTCCACGATGGGACTTCAGCAACTTCTTGAGGCGGGGAAAGACGCGCACTTGGGCAGCTTGCACGTGATGGATAGATAGAAATGATGAGATGCTATGAATGCTACTGGTAGTTGAAGAGAACAATCAATTTGTCGGATGCAAAGGATATGCCGAAAGGACATGTTGGGATTTCGTCACCCAAAGGCCATGGGCTTTGCAGGCCTACATTGCTGTGTGGATGGCTGGTGACGACATCATCAGCACGTGGCTTGTTGTCAAGCTCGCTGAGCTTGTAAAGCTTGTGCAAGTGATGTTTCAGCTGTGATGACTGTGATGTCATGATTTTGCCCTGTGGAACCGCTGGGACTGGAGTCAGTGGATATTGAAGATTTCTCACTTCCCAGTGGCAGAAACACTGTTGTGCAGCCGAAGCCAAGGCTTGGAAACAACAAGGAATTGGCACAGGCAGATGCGGCTGACCAGCACACGATGCCTCACACGCTTATCCTAGTCAAACAAAGATTGTGACAGGGGAAACCAAAGGATATTAAAAGCAAAACAGAACCCATCTTGCTCGAACCAGGCCGGACTGAAGGGATTTGGCTCATCCATGACCATCACTTGAAACGTGTTTCCCGTCTTTGAGAGTAGAGATTTCTACCAGTTTTTTGGGGCGCAGGTCTTCCCACACTGGGATCAGTTGCTGAAATTTGTGGCTGGCCAGATTTCTGCGCCGTGGGCTGCAATGTGAATCTTGTTGGATGTGTTTCAAGATGACCAAAGATCAGAATCTTTGGTGAGCCCCTGTGGCCCCCTTAGTCCCAAATTCCCACTGTAGTGGATAGCTTCTAGGACTTGTCGTACACAGAATTCCTTTTCTGGTGTTGATGGTGCAATTCATGGAATAATAATATATAACTATATTATATTATGAAATATATTAAGATAATTTAAGATCCATGGAAGTAGGATTTGTTCTGCAGCTTTAGCAACTCGAACTTGGAATGTCTGTGACATTTTGCCCAAGGCGCTGGACTATGAGAGAAGTCACCAGGCGTCCCAAGGAGCCCGAGTGACCGGACAACAGCTGTTTCAGAAACGTCGCCTGGATGCTGATAGCTGGGGCTGGGTCCTGGTTGCACCACTGATTTCCACTGGCTACCCTGGTGCTGGGTATCTGCTTGATGTGCGCGTGCTGGATCTGAGGTTATTCCTTCCAAGATGCCCATGCGGTTGTAGGCCTGGCTTCTGTAGATGCGGTCGATGATGCTTAACAAAGCAGCTTGGATGTTTCAGTTGAGCTCAAAGAGACAGAGTTTCCGCAGGTGGAATCACCAATTCCTTTGCCTCCTTTTGGGAATCCGAGTGGCAGAGCTGCAACTAGCGTGTCTCAAATGGCAAAGCCTGCAACTAGACTCGAAACTCAAAAGGAATCAAAGGACATGGTCAGCATGTGCCAGCAACCGTCATAGGTCCACAGGCTGGGCTGCACCAAGGTGCAGAGCGATGAAGCAAAAACTGGTGACATTGGATAGCAAGAGAGCCTTGGGCTGAACCTATGAGCTGATGATAGCTGATAGCCATGAGATGCGCATCTCTTCCACTGTTTTCTCATGGGTCATCTCCATTCCTTTGGGATTCCATTTTCAATATACTGTATATAATTGGGGCGCGAAAAGAAGTTTGACGATAGGTCACAGTCCCACTTTGGCGCCTGGCTCTCAGGAACAGGCCGAGTGCCGCTGAGCAAGTTCTATGGCAAGTCCATCACGGACGCTGAGTGGCGCTTTGGTGAATCTGAGTCTTACCTTCGAGCCTTCGTTGCAGTGGTGGACAACTGGGTTCTGGTCATAGTGAGCTTCTCCATTTAATCAGTCTTCCCACTTCCACTGCTTCGCACTCATTTCATGAAGTGGAACTAGGTTTCCAGAGTCCAGAGTTCTTTGAATGACTTCAGAGAAACTTCTTCAAACCTTGAGAGAGCAAGCGTGCTTGGCCAAGGAGAGTTGGGAGCTCTGGATGAGACCTCAGCGCGTTTGGGGAAGCAAGTGATCATTCCCAACTACATCCAAGGAGCCTCCAATTGCCACCTGGCTTGGCAGTTTTGTTAAAGAATCCGAACCAAAGCCGAATCAAAATTGCATGCAAGAATATGCAAGAATCATGTTCACCAGGTTCCGCGGCCTAGTTGTCTTTCATTCTCTTTCAATCAGATCAACCTCCGAGAAAAGCAATGGATGAGGAAAGCAGAGCGTTCACCAGTCAATTTACCCTAAACCTCTTGCGAAACACTTGTTTGCTTCATGATGTTTTGCTTCGTGATAGTTTGTTGCGTGCGCAGCATGGTTTTGTTGGCCTTGCTTGGGCTTCTTTGCAAGGTATTGTCACAGCCTCCCATTACTCCATTTGCTGCATCAATGAGTGCGAGCCCATCATGGCAGAGATAGCTTCTTGGTGCCAACAGAATTCCATCAGAATTTGGCGAACCGACATAATGCTGATCAAGGTGGACAGCGCAGCACGGTGAATGGTGTGGTGTGTGGTTTGTGGCCTCAACTGTCTTCTGACAAACCATTGCCACTATGGCTACTAACCCCGACACGTCTCAGGAAGAGGCTGTAAAGAGTCCAATGGCGACTGTCGAACACCTGCGGTCGTTGGTGGGGAACATGACTGCTCTCAATACCCTGGAGGACGAGGCAAGGCCTGGCAGGACCTCTGAACCACCAAAAAGATTCCTGCTTTTTCACATTGTTTAACAGTTTAACAGGAATCATTGGAAAGGATAGCAAGATCATCAAAAACCGAGGGCGGGTGAAAAAACTCTTGGTGTTTTCGCACATTCTTCCCTCACCTTTTTCAAATGTTCACATAGTGAACACATCCCGGAGACATCCCGGTGGGATCCTGCGAGGTCGACGTCGTGTTGGATGACTTCATGGTGAGCCAGCTGCAGTCCATCGCCAAGGAGCACGGCGGTCAAGTGCCAATCCATGGGAGGCTGTTCGCACAATGGTTGCACTACGTCTTCCCAAGAGAGCCTTGGCAGATTCTGATTAAAAGGGGGGTTGGAGCCAAAGATCTGATACCTGGAGAAACAGTGAACATGAAAGATCTGTTATGTTTTTGGTTGAGCCTTTCTAGGTGTCTTGAAACTCCTTCCCAAAGGAATGCTTCAGCGACCGTGGTGGTTTGCTGAGGATTGCCTCTTCCCGCACAAGTCTGGTTCCGCTCAATCTCTGTCTCCCAACCAGTATGGTGATGGATATTTGGCATCCGATGATGAGATGGAAGCTCATGCCAAGGCACTGGCAGGGGGTGGTGCTGAGTGCTGGTGGTAGTGCAGGTTCCATGGTTTACTTGCAATCTGGGTGGTTCTCCAGTTTGGTCCAGGGTTGCCAGCAGAGAGCTGGATAAGGTAAGGTGATTTCTCCGCTATTTTTTAACTTGGGGCAGACAAGGAAGTATCCCGGAACCTCCAACACAATCTTCTGATGGAAAACCTGACCCAGCTCTTGTTACAGCTTCCAAGGCGACCCCGCTTCAGGTTGGTTTGGCAGGTCGTTTCACCCATTTCTATGAGAATATTGAAATCTCAGAATCCCTAACACAAGTCCGAGGCTTCCATATTGATCATTTCTCACTGATCCACAGTGAATCTTTCTTTCCACGCGAGGACACTCGGGCAGAGATCCCCTTGGCAACCATGAAGCGGGAGGAGCTGCAGTGGATGTCACAATGGAGCGAAGATGAGGAGCTCTTTGCCAGTGACCTGGCAGCGGATGATCATTATATGTAATTGTCACTTGTTCACTATTTTTTCATTTGTAACCGATTTTTCTTTTCGCCAATCAAATTCCTACTCTTAGTATGACATAACTGAACAAACTATGATGACGCAGCTCCATGTTGCAGTGTGTGAATCAGTGTGTCAACACTTCCGTGTATCATCTGGACATGGAAATGTGAGGCTATGATAACCTCGCCAAGCGCGGCGGCGCGGGGACGCGGACCTTCATCGTGGCGGGCTCTGGGCTCTTCCTTCTGGCGGTGTTCATCGGTGCGGTGAGTTTCAACCGCAAGGTGCGTCGTGGGGTGAGACATGGCGGGTGACAATAGGTTTGGACGGAATGATGGAACGAAATGGAGAGTTTTAAGAATGTGTTCGAAAGGTTAAGATGTTTTGGAGCAGACTGTTGCATCTCTTTGTCCTTGCCTGAGAGTGGTTGCTATTTGTGGAGAGCCGCTGAACAGCACACCTCTTCAACGCTAGCCGTAGCACAACAGGTCATGACCTTCATGTGGCATGAAAAGCTGCGCTGACAGGCCAACCAGCAGTTCCTGCCTGTTGGCGATGGCAAGGTTCATTTTGTGTAGCGAGGCGTGTCTTCCAGCCTCGGGGCTGGCGGACATGGAGCCAATGAGGTGACGGGAACGAACCAGTTCTCGTTGCACTGGATGAGCCGTAGCTGCGTCAACACCGAGGGCTTTGTTTTGGGTTTCACAAAGGGAAGAGCTTCTGAGCTTCTCGATACGGGTGACCCCCCTGCTGCATGGTCAGAAACTTTTGCGGAGTGTGCATCCGAAGAGGAGTGATCATGGCTGTAGATGGAAGTGCAGTTACCAACGGTCACCTGTTCCAGAAGCGCTAGCTGTCCCTGCTGCAATGCTTAGTGCGGTCAAAAAGCTGACGAGACAAGCCACGCCTTAGCAGCACTGCCCTTTGACAAAGTGAGTGGATAGAATCCAATCATCTACCGATGAACTTTAAGGATTCGACCGGGAAAGCTAAACGTTCAATGAGCTCTGCTCAAACATGGGGGAATTCAGCGAATTAGTGAGTTTACACTGCTTCAAACTTGACAGTATTCCAGCGTGTTTTGATATGCTTGAAGCTGGAGCTTGGGCAGAGAAACAGGATGGCAGAGGCATGCCTTTTCAATCAAGATGCTATGCTCCCTAAAACCAGCGGGGAAAAAAAGGAAGCTTGGAAAAGCTTGATCTACAGATGCTGAGGTTGAGAACAATGCTGGAGCCAGAATCTCAGTGAATGAGAGGAAATGGATTCGGAAGTATTGTGCTGTGGTGTCCTTGCGTTTTCGCAAAGAAGACCATGGAAACCTTTTTCAACTGGTGGAGTTGCAGAATCCTTGAACCTCCGTAGCTTCAAATTGCAGGCTTTTAACACAATCTGTGAGGGACCAATTTGTCACAGGCTGCCAACGCTGCAGCTGCCGCTGGATTGCATCGCCCACGGCCCGAGACGGTGGTGCCTCGGTATACCATTGGTATTTCAACATGGTGTCAAAAACCAACTACCATATGGCCTACCATATTCACCAATTAAAGCACCATAAATCGTCCCACAGGCCCACAGGATTTATCTTCGGGCACTTCACGGAAGGGTGTGAACTCCAGTTGACATTTGCAGATTGGCGCAGGCTGCTGCGGCGGCTGGTGATCCCGTGGCCAAGTTCTGCATGCAGCATGCCGTGGACTATTCAGCTGGCATCCAAGACGCAAACTTTCCACCACGAAAAGCAGAAAAAAACTATCGAAAAACTATGAGTTTGATTGTGTATGCCATAGAACAGATTCACGATAAGCTCTAGTTACGGTCTCATTGACCCGAAAACAAATCAGGATTTTGGCAAGAAACTCCCAATTTGACTGGCAAGCAAAGAGCAAAGAGCCGCTGCTGTCCACAGTTGAAGTATCTGTCAGGATCTGTGAAAGAAAAGTGCTTGCTTCTTTCAACAGTTACTTTATCAACAGTATTTCAAACGTATTTCTTTCAACGTCGTATTTACCAACAGTCCTGGCACTTCTGACATCTTCTGACTCAGGCGGAGAATGCTCTCAGGGCTCTGCCGGTTGAGCCTGGAATCTCGGGATCTCAGGTGTTCCGGAAACTCGCCCATCCGAGCTTCATGAATTTCATGAGCGATTCTGAGGCTTCAGTGCAAGATTCTGAACGAAGGGCCGTGCGGTCCTGAGTGGAGCTGTGTCCGTCTCCAAATTTGGACAAGCAGCTGCAGCTCTAACACTTTCCGTGGAGATTTCAAATTTTAAACATCCAAAGATTGAGATCTAATGATTCAACAAACGACCAAGCTAACAATTAATATGTACATATTTTGTGTAATTTTGTGTGAACATATACATTATAGACTATTATAGAAATTGACAACTAAAGACCCATGATTCTTAGAGAACATCATAGATAAACATCGTAATTCAACTAACTTCTAGTGAGCTGTTCACGCCTGAGGCTCCGCGCTTCCAACCCCTCGGCTGTCCTCATGAGTCGCATTCGCAAGGCGCGTCCACAAGAGGAAGTTCCAGACATTTCTGCGAAAAATCCTGGATTTTTCCTTTTTTTTTGTTTTCTTTTACATTTCCAATTGGATTTAATAGTTTCTTGATTTTACTTCCATTTTCGTGATTTGGATAAAATCCAAATCGGATAAACACCACACTGTTCTCTAATGCAATTTTTTGCGGACGTGCAACTTTGGTCTGTGGGTTCTGACAGAAAATTGGATGGCCTAATTTGTTTTAAAACCACCCCATGGTCGAGTGTTTGACATGAGCTGTGCCCTGCAGGCGCAGACCCTGTTGGCTGAGATGAGACGTTTGGGGAAAGTGCCTGTATGATGCCACTGTGGTAGATAGCACATCCTGTTGGCAGGGCCGACTTACCAGAGTAAAGTCGAAGTGAAAGATTGCACCTCACAGATGAGCCCGTGCTGACAACATGAGCTCCAGCGTGCGGACAAGCGCAAAGGAGAGAAATCATATATCAGAACTGACTCGAGTCATCGTCCCGGTGTAACTTATACCGGGTCAAGTGATGTTTTTTTCTTCCCCTACTGCAAAGTTTTTTAATATTTTTTGTGAACAGAAAAGCCTAGCCGGGAAAGGACTCGAGATGGGTTGGAACTCGATTTTGAAAAAATGATAAGGATAAAATGGACAAGTATCAATGGATGGTGAGCTCCACAGGTAGGTTTACTAACTTCGGAGCATGGTAGTTTCAGTCCGGGATCAGAGTTCCAACCTCCGGAGACTTTGGATATCTTTGGATAGGTAGTGGACCACCCTGCGAACACTTGGTGACACCATGCTGCTGATAGCTGAACTTCATGGAAAGAGACAGCAACTGGGGCGGACTCGTCAAAGGATATCATCCCCATAGCCGATAAACATTGTTGAATCGGTGCGGTTGAGGCTCTACTTCACATAATCTAGGTCATTTGAGTTGAATTCAAGGAATTTGGTGGTTTCTGTGCTGCCCACAGAACTCTTCCCACGTGGACACCAGATGAAGCGTAGCTTGCATGATGGATTGGCGAGATTCCGGCATGACAGTGCCCAGTAGCACCTGTCAATCTCTAAGAGACGCACTATTCACACTGCCCCCCCCCCACAGGAAGGCAGCAGTGCAAAGCGGAGCGAGGCGAGATGCAGACCGTTTTCCGCAAGTTGGACATTTTCACATGACAAACTGAGAAACTTTTGGTGCCCAGTGTATTGATCTGCTCCGTTTATGGCTTTCCTGAACCCCCAAAGTAGATAGATGAATCGAGATGTTTTAAAGTCAGAACTTTGGAACAAATTCGGATCAACCATCAAATCAACGCATCCAAAGTTTGGCCTTTTGGCCTCCCCGTAGAGCTTGGAGGTCGGAGGTGGCTGACTCGAGCGCCGGTGACGGCAGCTGTGAGCCAGCGTGCGCTGCAGATTGAGGCGACAAGGGGCAAAATATGCCAGTGCTGGAAGTCTGAGATGTTCTGAGTTTGCAGTGAAGGCATCACAGAGTGGTTGAGTGGTTGATGCATTCACGATCAACTTGATCCCCTGATTGCAGATGATTCAGTTCCGAATGTGTTGAGCCATCCATGCCGCACCGTGCCAGGCATTTGTGGGAACGGCGTGTGCTTTTGCAAAGCACTCTATTCCGGCGAGACCTGTGAGGTGGAATTCAAGGTGCCATGGACGGCGCACGCCCAAGACGAATTGATGGTAACACATTTCTTTGAAAGGCGAACTCTTCAGATCTGTTTAGATTTGGAGTCCACCATCTCCTGGGGCAGGAAGAGTACATGCGCTTGGGTTACTTCACTGTCATGGTGATTCTCTCGGTGCCTTGGCTTGGTGCATACTGTAGCTGATTCTTTGTAGACGAGGATTCAGCCACTGCAACTTCTGGATGTTGTGATGTCGAAAGTGCTTGTGGTCAGAATTAGTAGAAAGGCAACATATATTTTTTGAAGGATTGAGGATTGTCCAAAGATTGGTTTGCTTTTCAGTGTCCATCTTCAAACAACATTTGTTCCCTCAGTCTGCCACGTAGTTTTGGCATGGGAGATCGTTTAATTGTTACAGCGGATTGATGGGGTATGATGAAAAAACCTTGCATGTGGAGTCTCCGTTCTTTTGCTTGTCGCATGTTCAAACATAAGCAACCATCAGCCTGCCACTCTTCTGCTTGTATGGCAGTTGTCTGTGGTTGTGGGCTTTTTTGCTGCGGACATCTTGTGGCGCGTCACACGTCCGGTCGGGGGCCCGTTTGGCGAGAGATTTCCGAAGTTGCATCGTGCAGACTGCAGATACCGCAGGGTCAGAGAAGGATCCAGTATGATCCAGTGGAGTTTTACCCTTTTTGGATCTTGTTAGATTGAAAGCACCCCCTGCCTGACCTCAGCTAGCTGGGTTTCCCAACATCCCAAGTGTCCCACTCGTATTCCAACGCGGCCGAGTCCGTGAAAGCATCGAGCCTGAGCACTCAGCAGGCGGGTTGCTGATTCCACAGTGTCGACGAGGATTGGGGGACCAAAAGGTCAGCACATCTCAGGAAATCCACCATTTGAACCTCAGTCCTTGACAAAGGGGCAAGATCAGAGCGAATGAGATGAGAACGGGAGAGTGGATGAGATGAGAACGGGAGGGGAGCCAGATGTACTGGTACAATATTTCCATTTGTGTGTATATATATGTATATATATATATATATATATATATATTGTGAATTGGTAGCAGAGTCCCAAGAAACAACAACGGCACCTCCTGTGCCCCCAAGCTGCTGCGACCACGCAGGATATTTTGCCACCAAGGTTGCACGGNTGTGAATTGGTAGCAGAGTCCCAAGAAACAACAACGGCACCTCCTGTGCCCCCAAGCTGCTGCGACCACGCAGGATATTTTGCCACCAAGGTTGCACGGCCTATGCAACAATCCAGCTGTCCACAGCTGCTCGACCACGAGTGTGCCCTATGGCTGCACAAGGTGTGATCCCACCCTCCAACGTCCCTAATGAGGCTCCCGGAGCCAAGACACCTACAAGATACAAGGATGTGTGGAACCTCGCAACTGGACATCAAGATGTTTGGATGGACCTCCCACTGGAAAGGATTGGATCACTCATGGCCATGCTATACTGATCAAATGTTCACCTTTCACATTCCCAAAACTTCAAAAGTTTTCTGACTTGGTGATCATTTGATCAGTGGCGTTGCTCGACTTGAGCCACTTCAGGCGATTTCGGGCTGAAGCTCGATTTTTTGAGCACTTCATCAGAATCATGCAAGCAGTATCTCCCTTCACGGAGAGTGGCCCTAAGGAAATTTGCCTCCATGATTTTCGTCAGAGCGTCAGCCAGCTGCGCTCCTGAATGGACCCAATGGAGCCGGATGCCTTCGCTCAGGATGTCTTTGATTGATCGCGCTAACAGTTGTGTTCGAAATTCCTGGCAGTTTGGGATTGCAGTTCTGGTTGTTAAGTCATATAGGCTTTTGCAATCGGTAATTGCTAGATCATTGTCATTGGCTTTGTATGTTGGTATGGAAAAAGCTGGTGGGAGATTTTGTGCAGTTTCTGGTTTCTGCCATTCGGTTTTTGGATCTAAAATCCATGCCCAATACAATCGCATCCATGTGAGTTGGTCAAGTGTAGTTGATAAAGCTGATGTTTCTGCTGAAAGGGTGCTTGTGACAATTCTTTGAATCTTTTTTGTTCCCCAGGACAAAGGACTAATGAGACATGATTGATTCTTGGATATGTCTTTGTGTGTTGCAAGGATGATCATACCGGCATGTGATTCTGGCTTGCTTTTGGATGCAAATGATGCATCAGAGAATGCGATGAATCGTAGATCTTCGGTTTTGATAGGTTGTATTTTGATACTCACGTCACTGTGTTTCTTGGCATTGTGAAGGACTTTATTGGCAGTTAAAAGTGTGGAAACTTTTGCTGAGTTAATTTGAGATTGCAAATGTGAAAGTGCACTGGTGATATCGGGTCGGGTGTGTACGGCGGCATATTGCAATGAGCCCACAAGGCCTCGGAGATGATGTCTTTCGGCTTCGGTCACTGGTTCTTCTTCTTGTTTTCTTCGATCGGCACTGATCTGAATCGATGGGATGTTGTTCACATATTTGGTCTGTGAAAGTTCGATGCTGTTGTCGGGATGTTGAAAAAGGTCAATTCCAGTAAACGTGAAGGATTGGGACTTTTTGGAACCAAATGGATATTTCTTTTCTAATTTGGCGATCTGGTCATGAAAGAACTGGTTACCTCCATGTATGCCATCATCCACGTGTACTCCAAGTGCTCCTGCCAGTTCATTCGTTTTCGGATCTCGTAGCAGGAAGAGACATGGATCAAAAGGGCTTGGTTGCATTCCCAGGGCCATTAATTCTTCACTCAAGGTCTTGAACCATAGAAAGGGTGCATCTACGAGCCCATATGCTGATTTGTCAAGCTTACACACTTCTTCTGGTTTCAGCTGAAGAGCTTGTGCTAGCTCTGGAACAGGTTCAATGCCCATCACACGGTCTTTCTGTGTTCTGCCTTGGAGAAATGCTGCTCGGATGTCGAAGGAACCTAGACGCCAACCTTTTGATGAGATCAGTTGTAAAAGGAGCATTTTGGATTGTCTACCTAATGTCGGGCTGTCCCTTGGTATCTCTGTTAGGTTGGGATCAAGGTATCCAAGAACCACTAGCCTAGCCTTGGGTTTGTGGGTCTTCAGTTTTTCGGATCTGATATTTTCTTGGTCTGCCTTTTCGGGATTTTCGTCAAGAGGCTTCCATACTAAGATCCATCTGCACCTGAGGATTTGTTCTGGTGCCAGTTTGTTTCTTAGAATTTTGGAAACTGTTCCTGTCTTAATCCAATTTTGGACTTCACTTTCTTTTGCTCTCTTGAAGGCTTGTTGTTCTTCGGATGTCAGGGTTGACAGTCTCACTTCTGTTCTTTGCTTTTTGTCAGTTGTTGCCAGTAGGATCTCATCGGCTGTCATTTGAGTGGCTTTGGCATCCGACAAACTACTCGGAAGTTCTAGCTCAAAACGCCAGGCACACGGAGTCTCGATTGGGTCGACTGTCAGGACTTCATCGTCCACGCAAAGCAAATGGGATGTCATCAAACTGTCATCAGAATCAATTTCTGGCACCGGTGTGTCAATTGGGTTATTGATCATGTTTTCTGGCATGTTGGATTCTGGATTTTCTTCTTCAGGTTCATCATCGGGCTGTTCCTGTGACTGGCTGTTATCATCGTTATCGGGATTATTGGGACCAGGATTATTGAGTGGATCACGGTTATCTTGGTTGTTAGAAACTTCAGGTGGTACTGTCAGTGTGGATGATGATGGTGGAACTTGGGAATGACTGGAATGATCTTCATTTTGCAGTTGTCGTGCCTCTGATGAACAAACTGGTCTGACATGTTCCAAAGCTCTGCGATGGAGTTTTCCTCCCATTGTGGCCCATACGGAAAGGTTATTCTCATGTTGAACTACTTTAGCGGGACCAAACCAGTATCCATTTCCAGTTTTCTGGGGTTGCCAAAGCATGATCCACTCCCCTGGGCTGTATGCTTGTCGATCTGGTCGAGACCTTCTCAAGCAAGCTCTTCTCAGAGCTTGGTCGTTATCGGCCTGGTGAAAGGCCATTCTGGCCTTTTCGCGCAAAGCAAGATGTCTCCTAAAATGGATCCCCTGAGCATCATCACGGTTGGCGCTTTCGTGGGCAGCCAGGTCTTCGCTGCTGACTACAGATCCTGGGATTTTGGAACTCTTCCCAAACACAAGTATTTCTGGTGAATATCCCCTGCGAATGCTCAGTGTGTTTTTCGCATGTGTGCTCTGGACAAGTGCTTGTTGAAATTCCAAGTAGGTTGTGATCGGCTGTTCAAGGTCAATCTTGGTGAGCATGGCTTGTAAAATCTCGCCGTGTCTCTCACATCGGCCATTCTGCCAATCTGCATTGGGCGATGTCGTGATTCCTTTGATGTCATGTTTTTGAAGAAACTCTTGATACAAATCACTAGTGAATTCAGTGGCAGGATCTGAGACAAGCATGTTCGGTGGACCTGCCCATTGAAGCCAGGCTTCGGTTGTCTTTTGAATTGCCTGTTCTGCTGTTCGGCTTGGTGCCGGAATGGCGACATGAAAATTTGTTGCCTGATCCAACAAATGGTAGAAATGGAAATTCTGACCTTGCTTGGATGTCCAGGTTATCCCATCGATGAATATCTTATCGTTGAAATCAAGCTCACACTTCAATGTACTTGGTCGGGAGATTTTGGGTTTCTGGCTTGATGCACATGTTGGGCACTTCATGTCAAAAACTGCTTGGGACAATTCTGGGCGACAACCTTGGCTTCTCAGAACCGCACTCAGTTGCTCTGCATTCGGATGGCACAGATTTTTGTGTGCCCTTTTGAGCATGGCTTGCTCTTCCTTTGGCAGGGCGCGGAACCGCTCCCCGTGCTGCTCAATGTCACCGGATTCCTCTGAAGGGTCTCTTGATACATTTTGCACTGCAGGGTTGAATGTTTCTTCGGAAGTGAAAGGTGTCTGACTGGTATTCTGTGACTCTTTCGGATCTTGGCTTGGGGGGATTATGGCAGTTGAACTTTGTTCAGGACTGTTCTTCAAAGGCTCTACTGACACAGCTTCTTTGGCATTGACACTGGACTCTGCTCCGGATTCCTCTGGTGACTTCGGGACACTCCTGTCTGTTGCAGGATTTGCTGCAGGCACTTCTTGTGGCGGACTTGGCATGGTATTGGCTGCAAACATCGTTATATTTATCCGGCAAGGGGGAGATGCACGAATCAATTTTCGATTTGAGAGTTGATCGTATTGCTCCCATTTGTTATCAACAACCACTTCATTCGTCTCTCTGATTTTCATGATTGATCTACGGAATGGGGCTTCTTGCACATGGATATGTGTTGGTGGACCAAGTCTACGGTTCGTTCCTTTACATGCTATTACTGCTGTGATAGTCATGTCTTTGAATTGCTCTTGGAGATCTTTGATAATTCTTGGATCATCAATTTTGGTCTTGCCTACACGTGGAAGCCCTTTTTCAATCTGTGCTACAATTTTCAGGACTGGCTCGGATGCAGGTTCATGGTGGTCGATATTGCTGGTCATGACCTTTGGAACAAATGAATGTTTTGGTCTCTTGGCATCTCCTGATCTTCCGGATGCGCCAGCTGCAGCGGGTGTTTTAACCCCACAAGACGGATTTGGCTTGTGTCGCTTTGTTGGTCGCTCTCTCACAGTGGCTGCAAGTGTTTCATTTGCCAACACATCCAACATGACAAGAGCTGGATCTGCAATGGAACCGACTGGTGTTTCAAGCGGAAAGCGTACTTTGAGGAGAATCTTCGCGACCAATCTTCCGAATTTTCGCGGATACACTTCAGACATCTCGGAACGTGCAACTGTTTGGCCATGCCACTGGGTGGATCCTTCGATCACTTGGTGTTCATGATCTTTGGTACATTTCAAAGAGTGCAAACCCTCATGCATCTTTTGAGAGCTGGTCATGATGTGGAGACCCTTGCGGATGAGTTTATGGTTGACTGGATCTCTCAATTCTCCTGCATTACAGAGATCTGGCATGGCCTGCAACATGTATCGATAGATCTCAAAAATATATGGGAGTTGCATCATGAGTGAACCCTTTGGCTGTTCCCAGTGTGCATGTCTACGGTTGCGATGTTGATACCGACACAACACCAAACACAGTGCTACCTGGCAAAGCATCTCAAGACGTTGCTGTTGAACCTTGTCAAATGACATCAGGGAACGTTGTGCATTGAAGTTAGACCATTTACTCCATGGACCACATCTTGGACTCATCCAAATGTTCTTGGGACGATGCCTTAGCACTTGCACAAACAGCGCTCTACGGCCCTCAGTGGTATCCAGATCACCTTGGGAACGACCAAAACGGTGTGCTTTTCCACCAAGTCTTTGAACTTGATCAGTGATGGCACTTTGATCGCTGCAAAACACTTCAAGAACATCAATTGGTGTTGAACATGGTTGAACAATTTTGCTGAGATTGTCGATTTCTTTTTCCATGTCATGTACCAGTTTCCAAAAACGTGTTTTCTCCTTGTTGCATGTGGTTTCACAAAAACTGGTCAATTTCACCTGCTTGCAGAATCAAGTCGCTTTGGCAGTCATCATTCGAAGATCAGGTCGGTTGCATCGATCTCTGGGTCCACAGGCAGCTGCCAATGGGTGGACGGTGCTGACAGGCTCTTGGCCTTGGCTGCTGCAGCCTTTGGAACACTCTTGGGACGTGCACCGATCTGGGCTGATGCAGTCGTTCCTTCGTTCTTCTCGGCTTCCTCGATGCGAAGCTGAATGAACCTGATCATCTTCTTGTGCTCGAACTTGGGACTGGTCTTGTAGTGGCGAAGGAACCACTTGATCCAGTCCGGATGCCCTGACCAGATCGTCTCGAAGCTTCGACCGACATGGGCTTTGCCGAAGCTCATTGGCGTTGCCTTCAAGTCCTCCAGGGTGAAGTGATCCACTGACTCTTCTGCGGCTGGTGGCATCAGAGCTTGGAGTCGCATCAGGCGCTGTGTCCAATCGCTCATGGTTCACACGATCAGGGGAATGACTCTCTGGAGTGCTGGTGCTTTCAGGCCAAAACTCTCTCGGTTTGGAGGTTTCTGCAACAGACCTATGAATAACAGGATTCTCATGTTTCTGGTTTGACACCTGCATGGTTTCTGAATTGGACATGATGGCTTTTCGGTGATGCTCACTCACGGATTCGCGGCAGGAACTTTTGACGTTCAAATGATCGTCCTGTGCATAGGTTTCTGCAGAATCTACTTGGTTCCCCAGGCATGGTGCTATCTTGAACAGCTCATTGGTGTCAATCAAATATAGACCTTTTGGTGATAACTTGAGTGGGATCTTGGTCTGATATTTTGGCAAGACTACCTGGTTCTGGCTTGTGTCTACCATGGCACCCAATGCTCTGAGGAGTGTGTTGGAAACCAGAAAAGGCGTAGCACCTTCCACCACTGCAATTTTCAGGCGCATGCCAGCTACGGGAACAATTATGGCATGTTGTGCTTGCAGTGTGCCCTGATTGCCAAAACGAAAAACGACATCACACGAACTTCTCTGAACTTGCTGTCTCACGGAGGGACTGAGTGCTTCCAGGAACCCCTTCACATGGTTACTCCCCATTACTGTTTTGGTTGCCCCAGTATCTATTATCCCCCATGCATCATGTGTGGAAAAAAATGTTTCGGCTTCAGCGGGCACAGTGGTTTGGATTGGGCTCGCCACTGGTGCTGCATGTGATTTGAAATCCACTGCATTTGAGCGGACATCGGATTTGACATCATTTGGAACGGCATCTCTCAGATTTCGATGGCACAAAATGTGCTTCTGCGGCATAGCTGGTGGTTTCGGCAGGCACGGATGCTTTTGCTGCTGGTGCAACTTCGTCTCAATCCTGTGCACAAGAGATTTCACATCAGAATTAAAGTTAATATTGCCCTCAATACAACCCCTAATTCTATCCCGGATATCTCTTATGTTACCCCTTGGATGGACGTTGGAGGATGGCGGCTTCAAACACGGCTTTGAAAAAACTGACTGTACAAAACATGGCTCTAACAGTTTGTGTGTCCTTCATACTCGGTACATCCACCATGGGTAGATCCAGAAACTCGGCTGGCATTGCTGAATCATCATTGGTCACTGCGGTTGCAACTGATAAAGTTGCTGCGGCCATCTGAGAATTGCTCGAAGTACCTTGATTTCGGTTTGGGCACTCGCTCTTCCAGTGTCCACGTTTACCGCACAACCTGCAGTTCGATTCCAGGATGCGTTGTTGCAATGACTTCCTACCCCATGATGTACGGCCTTTGCCACGGCCTTTGTTCATCTTACCCTTTCCTTTTCCCAATGGCCAGAATCCACGTGCACGGACTTTTTCATTGAGTTTTCGTCGGGCTTCGATGTATGTGGTATATGCCGTGGCTAACTCTTCGTCGCCTTGAAGAACATCACTTGCTGCTGCTTCGAAATCCGCCACAAAAACGGCGTCATCATCCCCTTCGGCCAACAAAGTCTCAAGGACTTCGTCCTCATGCCAGTCATCCTGTGCTACATTTGCATGGTCATCGTGTTCTCCATGATGTTGGTGGTCGACATCCTCAATCACCAACGTGGCAGAATCGTATACCTTTGTTTTCACGGCCTTGCGACCCTGTCCAGTCATCTCATGGAAAAATGATGTCCCCAGCATGCGAACGGCCTCTCTCACTCGATTGATTGTGAGCTTTCCATCAAGTGAGCTATCTGAGTCCAGGATGATGCGCTTCTTGTCCTCGCTCGGGAGGTTGGCCCCTCTCAGCGTGATATACGCCTGAAGGTCATCTATCTGCAGCTTCTGAGATTTCAACTTGGACCAAAGAACGTCGGCCCTCGCCAGGAAAGAATCATGACTTTCGTCCGACTGTTGATTGCATTGATACAAGGCTCTCTCTGCATCGGCAAAACGCCGTTCAAGGCCAGTCTGACCCCAGTGTCCTCCGAGGTGCTCGATC
>BGPT01002783.1:1852-34352 GCA_003297045.1 Symbiodinium sp. clade C Y103 | reverse complement strand
TTCCTGCAGATCAAAGGTTGGCGGATGAGTCACAAGTTGAAAATCACTCAAACGGCATCCTGCCAGGTACCAGATCCCTTTCGATGACAAATGGCCGGCAGCTGAGGGTGTCGTCAACCAGGGTCTCCAAAGAGAGCCTTTCACTAACTTTCACTCCCAACCTTTCGCGTCATTGATTGAAACCACCTGAAAACTTGGACATGCCAAGCGCGCAGCGATTGGAGGGATTGGAAGCCCATTTGCCAGAGATTTGGCTGCAGGCCAAAGCGATCCTGGCCCGAGAAGCGAATCAGCAAGGCGTAGATTGTGGCCACCGATTAATACTGACTGCTGCCAGGTTCCCTTCACTCCCAGAATTGGTGAAAGGGAACCTTTACAGGAAACCAATGCGTGGAGTAAAAACCATTGTTTCCTGATGTTTCTTGTCCGTTTTCCCTTGAATCAATCCATTGAGACAGGATGATTCAGGATGATTCACTTTAATGACTCAATGGTCCTACCAGGTCCTATCATCCTGCTCTTGTGGCCAGGCCCCCCGGTGGTGCACCGTCGACCTACGCGACGGGAACCAGGTGGATTTGCCGTGTGGACACGTAGGGACCAAAGATTTGTGCTTTTTGAGGTGCCAACTTTGGTATTGAAACATACTGAAACTAAGAAGCTACAGACACTCCAACCATTTTCAACCTGAGAATGGAGGATCTACTGGTGAGCTTCTGCACGAAACCCTGCATTCGTGACCTCTTGTTCATGCACGTCTTCTGGCAGGCTCTGATCAACCCCATGAACCACGAAAAGAAGTTGTGGGCTGAGCTTTTGCCATGAACAAAGCACAGAAGCCTTGCTTTTCTGGGAGATCCAAAACGCAATCCATTGAAAGCTCACATCATTTCCTGAATTGTCATTTGACTGCCACTTGGGCTTCCAAACTTCCAGCAAGAGCAGGAGCAGATCATGTCATCGCACTTTGGGGCTGTTTCAACAGGGCTCACTCCCGTGTGATGATCTTCCTCACTTAGATTCCTTTGACGCCCCTGTTTCAAATGGTTGCGCACTTAGGTTGCGCCTATTTCTACATTTGTTGAGACTGGGCTACAAGGAGATCGAGGCTTCAGAAAGAAGTGTGATTTTCCTCATTTTAAGGATATATAATGATATGGCCATGGCTATTGGTCAAAACCTGGTACCCTATGTGAACGCCCAAATTGGTGATAAATAAAGTTTTCATGATCCATCTCCACATGTGAAGATTGTGAAGCCATCTTCAAAGAGTATGAGAAGGATTTTTTCTGTCACTGGCTGTCCGCTGCAGGTTGGCTTTCCAGCAGCCAGCCAGACAGATTTTGATTTCATCCGCTGGGCCCCCATTCCGGCCATTCCGCGATCATTGATTTGGATAGCTAAATCATGTACACACTACATAGACATAGACATACCAACATATGTACTTGTAGCTTCTTTTCCATTGACTTTGTGGTTTGTTGCGTTTCAGTGGCGGTCGGCCCACAGTCTTGGTCCCATTGGTGCCTTATTGTGCCTTCCAAATCCTTCCGAGGTTATGTGATTGACGAGGGCCTCATTCCAGATGATGTTTGGATCCAGGCACGACAGGGTTTCATGACTTGCACCAAGATTCAAGAGCATTGAGCTGTTGAAAGTGTTCACAGCGGGTTTCAAGATTCCATGATTCTATCCATTGCCCAATACACCCCAATCGATCATGGCAGGAGGTAACCCAAAGTGGATTTGCAGGGCGGCATGACAGGTCCTTACCCAATGTAGAGAACCACTGATCCTCCGCACCATCGAAGGCTTGGACGTGTTGCATCCAGTCAGTTCTGCTAGTGCCAAAAATTGGAGACAGCTGGTGCAAGTCCAACGGACAAGCTGTGGGGATTCAGAAAGTTTTGCTATGTTTTGCTTGGATTCACAAAATCGGAGGTTGGCTGAGAAGAAGTACTCAAATACAAGATTGTTCACACCTGTTTTGCATTGCGCAGCACAAGACGTAGAACCCAATTTACTATTGGTTGCACCAGTAGGTTTGCATGCTGAACAATTCTCGGTCGCATGGCCACCTGAAACAGTTTGCGTGGCTGCAGCAGTGCCGACAGGTGTCAAGGGAGCAAAGAATGTGGTGCCAGGGACCTATGAGTTGTGACTTGTGGTGCCAGTGTTCCAAGATGTTCCAAGTGTTCAGGCACCTCTTTGGCTTGCACGACTCTACTGCAATGCCCTGCTTGGCCAAGGATACATGTCTACAACTCCACCTCTGAGTTGTCCAGTGCTCAAAAGCAGAGGCTTCACAGGATCCACAGAGTTCGACGATGTTTCTTTTTGTTTTACCAAAGGATACCAAAGGTATTTGTATGATTTTATGTGATTCTAATTGATTCTATAGTTGAACTGTGGACTGAGTGAGCTGGCGCCATGATACTTTAGCTGCCATGTAGCCAGGTTTTGAACCCAAGCTTCATTGAGTCGACACCCACGATCCACAGCAGATAAGTGACAAGAAGTTACCATGGTTGTTATGGTATAGGATTTTTCCGAATTTTCTTCCGCCTCCCCTCCAGGAAGTTCGGCTCGTCGCTCAGGCAGCGAAGAGTTGTCTTCAAGAAAGACCGGGAGGACAGTGAGCGTTGCAATGATACTGACACTCCCAGTCAAAGCAATGTGCACCCACACTGCAAGCAGCACTGTATGCATTGCAAACAGAAGACATTTCGAAACATGATCTTCTGCACAGTGTTCAGGACCCATTGGCTGGAACAAACTGTGAAAGGTGTTGCTCACCACAATATTCAACATATTTTTCCATCATTTTTCCACATCTGCACCACTTCTTGAAGTAGCAGGACATCAAAAACCTGGCCCTGGAGAGCGTGAGGTTAGTGAAGTCCGATCCTCATGGTGCTGCCGGAGGGATCACCTGTTGAAATCTTGGGCCATTTGGTCCATGCGCCACGTAAAAAAGATCCATCGTCTAGGTGGGAGTTATTTTTGTTTGATCAAGCTTTAATTGATTTTTATTGTGAAAACTGTCATGAATCACCATGAATGAGATCAGCATGGAATTTCTCGGTCTGTGGTCTCTCAAGGCTAAAGCACATAGCATCATATAGTGTTGTTGGGAAACGGTGATATCATGCCATGATATCCACTTTTATTTCTTCAATGTTAGGCTTTAGCCGCACCGGTCAAGCCGTGACAGGAAACTTGTAGACGAGCGCATGAAGGGCACCAACGTTCGCTTGGAATACTCACCTGAGAGGTTGGTGCAGCCTGGAAGAGCCGGTGATTCAAACTCCCCAGCTCATGGTACCATATATGTCTGTCTCGGAGGTTACAAAATCATAAAGACAACTGGCGTTCTTGGTGCATTGATCTTTAAGATTCTTCAAGCCTATAGAGTTTGTGAGGATGGAAGCAGGGTTCTTGTCAGAACCAAGTCACTGGGCCAGGAAGCACTGCTCTGAATTCCCAACCAGAGGGTACCAGATTTCAACCAAATCTCAACAGCAGTATGAACTGATGGGTCAAATGATGTTAAAGCATCTAAGGATCATGGTTCCATCATGATGATGCTTCCATCATGATGCCGACTGCCCAGTGTCGCATCCACTTGTGCAGTTTCACCGGAACGGAGTTGGACTTTGCCCTGGACGTGTGCAATGGTGTGGTTGATGTGCCAGGGTCTCCCAGTAAAGGCCTTGGGTTGGGGTAGCCTTCAAGATGGGATGGAAAGGTGGAAAGGTGGCTAGAAATGGCTGCGGAAGATTGAAGAAAGACTAAGATCAATGATGAAGCTAGACACGAATTCGACCTGCTCCAACCATAGCCACCCACCCTGAAATAGATTACTGTAACATGCCCCGATTTCAATTTATAGAATTCATATGAATTCATATGAATTCATAGATAATTATGACCGGTTAATGCTTTTATATTTTGTCCAGTCCAGCGACACCAAGGTGGGAACCCACTCCTGAGCAGCAGGTGATTCTCAACTTGCCTGGTACTGTTGAGATGGCCACTCCCAACGTTAGGGCACCCTTGGGCACCCTTGGGGCACCCTTGGGGCACCATTGGGCACCAGGGATCTGGGGATGGAATTGGTGGGAGTTGGTCTCCTTTGGCATTACGACTCCTGCATATTTGGCAAACAAATGAGAGCGCCAGGTCATCATAGGCTACAAGACATTGCTAGGATTTCGCAAAACCCTGTCCCAAGAGAAAAAGGACACCTGCTCTCAATATGTATCTTGTGCTGGTGTCCAACTTGCCGCCTTGTCAAATCTGCAGCTTGCACTGAGGTGTATGCGGACCAGATTGAGTGGATGTGCGCACACATTGCAAAGCGTGACTCTGTGTTTGGTGGCCCAATGATCAAGTCAGAGCACTTTGGGGCTGATTTAGCGCAGCATGCGGGTGATTTAGTCAAGAGAAGTTCCCGGCCCCTGCACTGATGAATGCGCGAAGTACATGCATGGGCAACTGTCTGGTGCAAACTGGCTCAAGCTTCCTGCTCAGAAAGGCTTGCAACGACTCGACCTGGCATTTGACACAATGATGTACCAGCCCATCCAGTCAAGTTCGCAGGCACCACTGCAGCCACCGCTTTTGGCAGGACCCACCTTGCTGACTTCGAAGCAGTCGCTAACCTTGACTGCTGAGAAGGAGCCGCAAGCGGAGGAGAAGTCAGAATCCGAAGAGGAAGACAAGGGCCCAAGCGAGGACTACACCTGCTGTGGCTTTGACCTCAAACCATTTCTGCCAATGACTCTCGCCGTTTCCACTCTCATCGGAGGAATATGTGTGTTTATTTTCCAAATTCCCATGCTATGCCACCTGGCTTTCATGTCCCATGCGTTTTTGTCTTGGGCGTTCTCTTTGATTTATGCCGTGACTCTATCATGCATGACGTATGCAGCGTGGGCAGATCCTGGACAGTTGAACACAGGGAAGAAGCCCCGCAGCGTGGAGGTCGGTGACATCGAGCAGGGAACGCCAACTATGCCGCTGCGGGCTCACCAATCATGGCAATACGATCGCCCCATCCGGCGCTATGATCATTTCTGTAAATGGCTGAACAACGTCATTGGATTGTTGAACCACCGGGAGTTCATTGTTACCGTGGGAGGCTTGATGTGCATTGCGGTGCTTGGCATAGTGATGGACATTTTTCTTGCTTTCCTTGTCATCGCACAGAATGGCCTCGTGGAGGGCATCCAGACAAAGATAATTCTCGGACTGCACTTGGCCTATTCCTTGATTTTGCTCAAGATTAGCCTCCCAATCCTACAGATTCACTTTGGCCTGATCTCGCGAAACGAGATGGCCCAAGAATGGAGACATCACTGGCATTACGTGGCCAACGCCACAAGCAAGGGCGACAACATCTACGTACATGAGCTGGATGATGACGAGTTCAACGATTTGTTGGACGGCGGTGGATTCATCTATGACCCATCACGAAACCCTTTTGACAAGGGCTGCCTTCTGAATTGTTGGAACTTTTGGTGTCAGGCTCGTTGGACATCCGACGCCAAGGGAGAATTCTGAAACCTCTTCCTGCTCCAGGTTTGACAATGCTTCAAACTGTTTCACATTCTTTCACAGTGTTTCACATTGTTTCACAGTGCTTCACAGTGTTTCACTGTTGTGGACAAAAGGCAAATTTGGTGCCACGCTCTACTTGAGACACCCGGGGCTGACGAATTCACAAAGGTTGGTAGAATGGTGTAGTTTCGGCAAAGGATTCGCTCAGCCAATCTCAGCCATCACCCAGGTGCATCAGCGTTCACCCTCACAACGATCGTGGCACTGGCATCGCCGCGGCGGAACTCGCCATGATGGCAGGCACTGCTGTCCTCGCCTTGGGAAAGGTTGGGGGGTCCGGGTGGATCCACGTGATGTGCGCCAGGCGCTGACAGAGTAGAGGGCTGCCTTTTTGGCAATGGCGAGCGAACTGGCAACGTGCGTGGAAACCTGGATGATCAGGTGCTAATTGTCATTTTTTCACATTTGGGCCTTGATTTATTGGCCAAGATGAGGCTTAAACACTTTCCTGCTGCAGGCATTCCAACACCCGAAGCAAAATTTACATTGGTATGAGATTGAGTTGCTGGGCTGGGGGCACCAAAATTTTGGTCAGTTTGACAAACTTCAACAATCCAGCCCTGACCTTTGGACCAACGGACATCAGTCAAGCACGATGAGGACTGGACCTAGTAGATTCTGGGAAACTGCATTGTTCTTTTTCCCCGTTGTACTATCTGAATATTTATCGGCCCACCTGATTCATGCAGGCTAGACATGCAGGACATGTCCATTTTCCAGTTGGTGTTTGCCCTTTGCAGTCCTATGTCTTTTGTCGCTTTCAGGTGCCTAGTGACATTGGCCTTGAATCTCTTCACCCAGGGCATTGACCCAGAGGTCGGCTGCTGGATGGTAACTTGTCAAATTCCCAGATGACCCATTTGTTTTCTCTGCCAGGTGAGCTATGTCGAGTTGGAGGCCACTTTGGGACCATGCTGTGGGGATTCCAGTGAATTAAACTGAATTAAATATGATATCATTTGAGGTTTCCCAGATGGAACATGGAAGGGTTAAGACTCCTTAGAACATATTTGACTTTGGAAAAGAACAATCTCTATCCAAATCCCACCGTCGTTGGCTTCCCACTGCTTGCTGAAAGGGACTTCTTAAAGGTTTGGGTTTCA
The DNA here is from genome assembly GCA_003297045.1 of Symbiodinium sp. clade C Y103. Lineage (NCBI taxonomy): Eukaryota > Dinophyceae > Suessiales > Symbiodiniaceae > Cladocopium > Cladocopium sp. clade C. The sequence goes on along the minus strand of BGPT01002783.1, from coordinate 27,627 downwards.
GTGGACCCAGGAGACCATCAAAGTTGCGGAGCACTGCACTGAGTTGAAAGTGCCCGAGCCGAGTCCCCAGTGGGAAGCAGGCGAAGCAGTTGGCGCCAGAAATCTGGGAAACAGATTTGGTGAAACATGGTGAAACATGGTGAAACAATCAGCAGAACAGGCAGTGATCCTTTGAGGCGCTATCCTTGGGCTGGCAGCCTGGTCTACACCGCTTTCTCCGGTTCTCACCAGGAGACAGCCGCAGTGCATCCCTGATGAAGTGCCGAAGGAAACGAAAACACGAAATGATTTTTGGTGGGTATTACCACTATTCTCACTCACACTCTTAGATATTTGCAGTTACAGCGGCTGCAATATCTGAGATTAAGAAACTTGACAGATCGCTTCTGCTGCCTCAATGACTTCGGCAGTGCACCAGGACGCCATCAAGAAAGGCTTAGAGGCCGCACAGCTGAGGATGAGTTTAGCAAAAAACCTTGCAACCTGCTATTCTGCCATGGCTTGGGAGGCAATCAAGACTGCCCAAGTTTGGGAGGTTCCGTACCTGCCCATTGATCCACAGGACCGCTTGAGAGGTAGACTCTAGGCTCTTGTTGGGTAATTGCTCTGGGGTTTGCCTACCACATCACCAGACCATTTTGTTCAAAGCTCTGTGAATTGAAGCCGATTTCGTAGAGCCCAGAGTGCAAGAGATCAAGTGGCTGCCAATTGTTGGCAGGCAGGTCTCAGTTGTCCCATGGCTCTGGTCCATACCCCAGGACATCGGGCGACACTACGAGGCGATTATTCGAGTCAACAGCCAAAGTGGCAAGGTGCAGGGGCTGAAGGATCACAGCTCCAAAGGGTCTCATAAACACAACACATCCAGTCTATGTCTGTGGTATTGTGATTTTCAAGGTGAGAAGTCCTGGAAAAATCTATTTCCATGTCTCATCAAACTCCATGTGCTTTACATTGCTTTACCGGCTTAAGTCTTGGGACACTGGGAATGTCCACTGCTTGCGAGGGTGGCATCGCCTACATTCTGGAACAGGAATATGGCATCGCCCTACCCAAGGACTGCATCCGTCAATTCTTGCAGAGGTGCCACACAATCTGGTGAGACGATTGACATGGGATTGACATGTATGAGCTGCTTCGGCACCGTTTCCAACATTTTCCAAACGTATCCAGGAAGTGAAGCTATTCCCTTATAGCTGCAGCCGGTCAATGTCCATCAAAGCCGTTCAGTGATGTTTTAATTTAATGATGCTTGCAGGAATGCCAGGCAGAATTCGCCCAGGCACGGTTTACACAGACCTGCACTTGAGCTGGATGGCTTCAACTGTTGCCAAGCTGCAAAAGAATGAATTGGAAAACTCTGGCAGTGACCATGATTCAAGAGAGATGTTTCAGATTTTGTCCCACTGGACTTTATTCACATAGTTGTGCATGATGTGATGGAAAAAGCCAAGAAGTTGCTTTCTTCAACGCAGGTGGTCCAGAAGATTTCTGACAAGACCAGCAAGGAGACATGGCTGAGCTTGGGCAGGACTATTTTGAAGTAGTATGAGTAGTATGTCCGTGGTGCTAGACTGACTTCTCAATTTTGAAGCTGAACCATCAGCAAGAAGCTCACACACAGCTTTAAAGAACAAACATGGAGACCATGGTGCAGATTTGCTGAATTTCTACCTGATGGGTGGCCCTGCTTCCTGCTGTAGGAGATCTCAGCTCAACAGATCTACGATGCCTTCACGCAGACCTACCTCGATCCTCAGGAGTGAACTGCGCATTGTGCATTTTTTTATCATTTTTGTCCACTCCTGTGACTCCTGTGGATGTGTAGGTCATGTGTCGCTGTGTCACTGGAGTATGTTGGAGTTGCAGCTGAGAAAACGGAGACGTGGAGCTAAGATGAGCTAAGACGGCAGGAGCCCATGGCTCTCTTGGACTATGAGCTGCCATGAGCCCAGCATAGCCCAGCATAGCCCAGCATAGCCCAGCTGCTGGATGAGTTGCCATTCACAGCACATTTGTCGAACAACGGTAACCACAGGTCGAACTCGTCAACGGCTGAAGAGGTCGTGTTGAAGGTGCCAGACTCAAACAAAACCATGCGAAAGGATGCTGAAGAGGAATATGTATCGAACTTGTATCGAATATGTATGGATAGACGAGCTATTAGGCTGTGGTTCATGAGAAGATGGTTAGCATGGCAGAACGGCACCTTCTGCATCATGGTGTTTCATCATGTTTTGCATCGTTTTGGAATGGCTTTGTAAGTCCGACTGTCTAGGACTTATATATAGTGCAACTTGATGCTCCGCAAAGAGATATTTCACTTTGAAGTCTGGGATGACAGGCTCGAGTTCGAGCAGCTGGCAAGGAGAGGGAAGTCGGCAGACAGATTCCAGATATCGGGGCAAGTCCTCAACGAAATTGCTCAGCTTGAGAACACCACCCACACACCTGACCTACCTGACCTCAGATGGAATCCCTTGTGAGAGGAGCACCAGGTCAATGGACAGGCATTGGGGCGCTCTCGTGACATCCTATGATTCTGGTAGCAGTCTAGCACTTGTTATTCCAAGTAATGATCCGGAATCTTGATAAAAGCCGCAGATGCCATGAAAAGCAAGAAGTCACATTTATATAGAGGTTCTTCTTTCAAGACATCCCTTTCTCGAATCATGACATACAGTGTGTATGTATCGTGTCAATGCACAGCATGTCCAAGCAGGTCCACAACATTTACATCACGTCATTATTACGTCCTTGTGCAGCCAGGGCAATGGACCCGTCTCAGCCTTTGTTGCGGGTCTCAACAACACCGTCGGGGCCTTGCTGTTGAGTGGTCCGTAGTGGTCCGTCCAAGCGTCCTTTCATTGATCCCTTGGAGCATTGGAGCAGTCTGAGGTGTTTTTGCCCCAGGCACGTGGTCGTGGTCATAGACAGTCTCCAAAGAAAGCATTCAGCTGAAGCCTTGCTGACAGCCCCTAGCAGCCAAAGCCGTTCAGGGCATGGCAGTGCACCTTTCAGACTATCATTCTGAAGCGTTTGAGCCCGAGATCAGAACTGCTAAACAGCTGTTACTTTGATGATAAGAAGCAGCACAGTTTGTAGATTTGATTCAGCACAGGAAACACGGAAGCACACATGTTTGGCTGGGCCCCCTATAGGCGAGCGTGAGGTATCATGAGATATCGTCCGAACTAGGGTTGAGCATCAGATATCCTGATCCGAACCAGTTCTTAAGCTTGGAGTGGCAGTTGAGCCTCAATGAAAGTTCAATGTGTGAGGCGTAGTCAGTGCCGCAACGCGGAAGGCTCCGAAGCGGTGCGGGAGCCAAGCGATGGCCAATTCGATTGTTGATGGATGAAAATTGTGTGAACTATGGTTGAACTATGTACTAATGATTACTAATGCGGCATAATTATGCTATTGAGTCTTTCTTCCCAATGCCTGAGTTGAGATGATCCCGACTGCCCAGCATATTTTTACCACACATCAGCTGTTGCGCATTGGGACCTTTGGGAATCCGGTACAACACGGGGAAACAACTCCAAGGTGGCCAGTGTCCGTTGTCAAGCGCGGCATCTCAGCACCGGCAGAGTTTTCACAGCTGTGTTGGACCATGGGGGACATCCTGAAGATATGGGATATGGGTGCGTCTGAAGACGGGGGATCCCCATGATGAAAACCATGGGTATCCTATTTTCTGATAGACCCATGACCTATGTCACATTATTGGCTCCTCTTTGTGTCTCTCAGTCCCAACGACCTTCTTTGAGTCCCCTTTGAACAATCAGCGTAATCACAGACTGCGTATCTTCTCAGAGTAAGAGAATTCCACGTGTGCCATGTCGGCGACCAAGGCGGTGAGCAAGAAGGATCAGATGAAAACCGGAAAGCCCAGATTTGGCGTTGGTCTACACAGGCCTCGGCAAATGCCCTGCGGCAACTTTGTGGTGAGCACGGGGAAGGTCTTTCTGGGTTTGGTGGTAGACCACTGCATGACATCCGGTAGCAGCTTGCTGCTTGTCTTGAACACCTTGACATACCTTGACCCTGGGGTCTCGGTGGCAGGAATACCAACACGGCTGTGCTGAAAGCTGTGATCAGCGCGCCAGATGCCTCAGTCGGTTCGACTCTTTGCCCATGTGAGCGGTGGAAGTTGAAGAAGGTTCAGTAACATCCCTGGGAAGAAGACACTAAGGATTTATCCCATTCCAACTTGTAAGTTCTGTTTTTCCTTAACCTTGTTTTGGTTGCCTCAGGATCAATTGCTTATGCGCGGCTGGAGATGCAAAGCTCTTTGCATAGGCAGTGGTGCAAATGGGGTTCTGGGTGAGAGTACGGGGGATGTCTAGAGATGTTGTTGGGGTGCTGCAGCATGTAAGTAGGAAGGCAATCTCAGTTCCAAGTCGATACTCTACATAGATCCAAGTAAGACCGGTAAGAGACACTCAAAAAGTGCTCGAGGTTTTATGAATCTTTTTTCACCTCCGCCCATCATCGAACTCATGGGTCCTCACTAGTGGATGAAGCTGGAGAGGTTTTTGACCAAGCAGAACATCTGCCTGTGTCCCTGAAGCACACGGAAACGTTGTCAGGATAGTGGCTGGTAGATCTGCTCACGGATTCCAGCAACGAACATTGGTCCTTTTTGCTAATTGGATTTTGCCGATGGATTTGAATCGGGACATCATATGCCCATGATCTAAGCCATTTCTTTTGGAGTCAGACATCGTTGCGGGAAAATATCTGCGGTATCTTCCAGCAGTGTGCACTACTTTAGTCCTGGGGTTTTACCCAGAGGACCTGAGGATCGGGGTCTCACAGCTGGACTTACTCCGAGCTTCCGGTTGATACTGTGATGAATGTGGTAAACCGAATCGGAAACCATCCCCAATTTTTGAAATATCCCCAGCAACTTACCAGAAATAGATGGTAATATATACTATCCGTTACTATCCCAAAATTTCAAAAGGGGTGTATTGGGTTTACCACATGACAAAGTGTTTGTGAATCACTGGGCCAGCACCCGGATATCAAACTGTGGCCAGACGCGGCGCCAGTGCGGACCCAGTCCGTACCACAGGCGCGCGCAGGGCCCGATTTTCCGCGAGACACGAAGCCAACGCAACGGCAAGAGCGGGAAAAAGGAAAGTCTTCCAAGGAGTCTTTGGAGTATTCCGATTTTAGGCTTCACTCAAAGTCGCAGGCCATGCTTGGTTTCTTTTTTGCTAGCAAACAGTTTGTTGACATACCGTACCTGAAACGCAGGACAACATCTTTGAGCAGTGGTGTGGTTTCGTGATCTCTAACTGCGAGAAAGTGTTAGATGGTGTCTTCGAAAATGATGCTCAGCATGGATGTTGGAGTCTCGGATCACAGGAGTTCAGAGGTTACCAACTGGAGGTGCACCAACTGGATCCTTCGCAACAAACCCACTCTATCCCACTCTTGTCACAACAGAAAGAGACAGTAAGAGACCACGTTAAGCAGGTCTACATCAGATTCTGTGCATTTTTGCATTGCCTTTTGGTATACTTGATGTGCCATGGGGCGCAGCCATGTTGTTTTCCAGCTGCCGACGTTGCTAGCGCCGTTTTCGCCGTTGGAAGCGTTCGGACTTTGGGGTCAGCTTTGTCGGTCCTGGCGCCAGCGCTTGTGGGCCGAGAACACTCGGAAAGAGGTCAGCTGCAAGGGCCACACTTCACTTGGGCTCTCAATCATTCCTGGGATCGTATAAATCGTATAGGCACAACTCATTGTTTGGCTTTGTTCTGATAGCGCAGGTCAGGATTGATGGGTACATGGTGAATCATGGTGACAGTCCGATAGTCAAAAGTCATTCATGTGTGAGCCCAGTTTTTTCCTGAAGCTGAGCTCTATCCGAGTTGGGCTCATTCCAAATGAGATTTTCCTCTTGTCCTGCAGTCAATGCCTCACTGTGTAGGTCCTGTCACATTTGAACTTCGGAGTGCTACGATTGGATCATGACAAAAGCATTAGCGCTTGTGAAGCGTTGGCCAAGTACATCCCAGACACCTTGCATGTGCCTCGAACAAGGGGGTGGAAGGAAAGGACTTCAAAATTGATGTTTTCTTTGGACAAAACCTCGAAACGGAACACTATCACTGCCTAATGCATGACTGACTATCTTGCTTATCCCTCGGAGATTGGAAAGTCATGGAAAGTCCATAGAAGATTCCACCTTTCATGGATTGAATGACTTGGGCAGGGATTGAGATGGAGCTAGATCTGTACAATAATCATGGGGAGTGAGACACCACAGTAATTCATAGTAATCACATTCATTCAGGAGATGTTTGTGTCCAAGCCCATCCGTTTCTGCATTTTGGCTGAAGTGCTGCACCACTGAATTTCTAGGCGTAGATTTCAGCATCCATAGACGCTGAAGGGCAGCCATGGGCAACAACTTGTGTGCAGTCCAAGACATGGAGCCAACTGGGGAGGTTCTTGTCAACGTAGAAAAGGCCTTTGAAAAGAATGAAAAGACACCTACCGGACCTACGGTACCTATCCAGTCTACCCAGTCCCCGGGCCTGCCTCCTGGAGATTGGGATGGTAAACCAAAGTTCGAGCACATTCTGGATGTCATGTCGGAGGAAGAGAGACAGCACATTTTGGAGAATGTGGTGCTGAGTGACGACCCCAGCAGTAAACACTTTGCCAGGCGTCACAAGGCCATTCGCTTTGCCACCATCATCAATGGCAGAGTGCAGACGTTCACTCAGAACTACTTCCTTCAGGACGTGGAGTACAATGACTTCTCAGGTGGACTCCGGAGATACTATGGTTTGATCAATGAAAACCTGTTTGAGCCCGGAGCCCCTGTCGCCAAAGTGGTCCTGAATTTTGCCAAGTACTATGGCATTCCAGAGAAAACTGCTATCCTCATTCAGATCCAGACCAACTACTTTGACGAAAAAAAATATGGAAAGACCCGTGCCAGTGTGACTGGGCAAGGTATCCACACAGATGGCGCAGATCGTGCCATGCTTGTCTGCTTGCATCGGGGAGAGAAGATTGAGGGTGCAGAGAACGAATTCCATGCCTCATTGGATGGCATGGAACCATTGTGTGAGGCCTTGCCTTTGCAAAATCGAGAAGGCCTTTACTTCAAAGACAACAGCCTCTATCACACGGTCACCAGAGTAGTGGTTAGCAAGCACGAGAACTTGGAGCAGGTTTCACGCACTATGATGATCATGCATGCCCCGGCAGAGATCTACATGCAAGGTTTGCCAAATCCGAACAATACTCAATACTCTTGGTGCCAATGAGTCTGATGTCAAATTACGTGACAAGACAGAAACGTTGAAGCAACGCGATAGCAGGTTGGGCCAGCATTTAAACTGAACACGCGTCATCACATGTCATCACCTGCCAGGGTGCGAGGGCACGTTCATCCTCCTTAGCACGTGCAAGGGTGCGATAGGGTGCGTGCATGGACCGGGACTGGCACAGTGTCACTGACCAGCTCTCAGGTCGGCTGAGCAAAATTCCGTACTCGTAGGAATCTTCCATGTGAGTTTACACTTTTTACAAGACTCACATATTTTTCACAGCACGTTTTAAAAAGGTGCTGGAGGATCAATGACAACAGCGCACAACGCAAAACAGACTGCAATGACTTGACTGCGGGAGAGCAAAAAGAATCATGTTCAAATCGCCGCAAAACAATTTGCTGCAATGGGTATCTGAAGCCTAATGGTTGGTTAAGGAGTGGCTCATGCTGGGATACTATCAAGAATGGGCAGCAAGAACGGACCATACAATGCAAGGGGTCTGACAGGCTGTGAAAGGGGAGGATCACCAAGATGGGCTATCTAATGGATTAATTTGTATTCGACTGCCCTTGCTGTTCCCATCCCAACAAAACCAGACAAACGCGCAGAGTCACAAGAAATCCACCCAACCCGTTCCATTTTGCTAGGCAAAATCCTGAAGTTGGCAAGTCCCACCTTGAGAAAAACATTGTGGGTTTTGTCGCATCACTCAGTGCCTTTCCCAAGGTGCTGAATTTGGACTTCTTCCGCTGCCACTTGGGACAAGCAGCTGTTGAACAACTGGCTTCTGCCATCCCTCCAGGCTTGCTCCACTTGCAGCTGGGGTGTCTTGGCCTTTCAGAAGGCGGTCCCTCAGAAGAAACCGGATTGCTGGATTGGAAGAGCTCAGGTAGCTGGGCCAAGATGCTTAAAGGATGTTTTGGGACTATCAATCATTGATCCACAGGCCCTTGGCCACTGATGGCACATCATTTGCTTGTTGGTGCCGCGCCGTGGATTTCTCAGGTTGACCCGATCTCGTGTGGGCAGCGGTGGATTGCAGCGGCTGGCAGAGAAACTGCCATCAAGTTTGAGGAACCTGTGGTTGGATGTGGGATCTTGTGCCTTGGCACAAACGATTCACAGAATTGCGGGTTGAGAGAAGATAGGATGACGACAAAAATCCGATGAAAGATGCTGAAAGGTGGTGCAAACTACTTCTTTATACTTCTTTTGCGTCCCTAGCATGCCACACCATGCGTGACGTCCAAGGTTCTGTGGGCAACGAGGGCATTTTGGCCATCAACCTCCAAGCGCTTCCGGATCTCAAGTCCTTCCACCTTTCGGCAGAAAATGATTTGAAGGCGCCCGCCTGGGTCACAGTCTGGAAAATCTAGGTAGGACAGATGTGGTCATTGCTTCTTCTGAGTCTTATAGTCCTTCAGGAATTGTTGTGGGTTCGAAAGGCCACAGGTTTGAGTTTTTCGAGATACCTAGATGTAGCCATAGTGGCTGTACAGTGCAGGGTTGACGCATGCATATAGTGTATGTCAGTGATAAAAACGATCACACCACTAGGACACAGGGCCATGTGAGCCAAGTAAGGATGCCGGCAACTGCAGGTTCCCCTCCAGTTTCTCTCGGTCTTTTCACATCATTTTCTATCATTTACTGACAGTTGCTGAGTATAGCCTGTCAAATTTAGCTACATGCCAAAGCCTGCAATGGATCTCTTTGCTTAATGCTTTTGGTAAATCACCTGTTCATCATGGCATGTCATGGCAAGGTCACCGCATGTCACCACTGCAATCTCCCTGAGGTGGACGACACCTCCCTGCACTTCTTGGCCGATGGCATATCTTCGCTGTCGACGTTGCGCCTGGATTTTTCCAGATGTCGGGTGAGCTTCCGCGGAATCCAGCACCATGGCGAAACATGGGCCCTGAAAGTCGATGGATTCAAAATCGTCACCAGGGAAATAGCGGGGAGGACTCGGGGAGACGGCCAGGTTCACCCAAAGCCATTGAATTTGTGCCGCTGAAAGAGATTACATAGCTCAAAATTGTGTGCCGATCAGTTCAACTCGAGATTTTCCAAGATCTCCGAGACCTCCGAGGTACTTGGCCCAAAGACTCCCAGCATTGGACACGTTGCAACTCAGCTTCTGCAATTGCTATGTCAGTCCTGATGGAGCCTCTTCCCTGGCAGCAAGGCCCAGTGCTCCCAGTGTTTGTGGTCGAAGAAAAAAAGTAAGCGGCTGTGTTTACTGCTTGTGTTGTGATTGATGTTGCCTTTTCAGGAGTGCCCGTGCTGCGATGCTGTGGCCATTTTTCCAGCCTCTGCAAGGCTCCCACCAACCCTAACAGAGTTGAGCCTCAACTTCTGCCGGGGAGAAATTGGGGACGCCTCTCGGTTTCACAGCTTTTCGGCTTTCCAAAACGGCACCGTTTCCAGCTTCATGTGGTCTCAGCATGCTTTAGCTGCTGCCTCAGGATGGAGCTCTGTCAATCTCCAAGCAACTGCCGGCCTCGCTTCGCAAACTGTATTTGAATTGGAAGGATTGGGCCAGAAGGTGGGGAGTGGGCCGAGGTTGAGTAGGCTGTGTTTTCCATTGCTCAGATTTCAAAAGGATGAAGCACCAATTGACAGAAAATCTTTTGACCACTTCTGATCACCGGGCCGCAATTCCAAATTGTGCGACCCCGTGACCGTTGGTCATGCGCAGGACAGCGGGGTCCGTTCGATGGCTCCAATTACCACCTTGCTGAGTGCAATGCCCAGCAGTGTCCAAGTGCTGAAACTTGGCACCGAAGCAGATGTTTTTGACAGTTGGACTAGTCGGACCTTCGAGGCACTTTGCAGGAAAAGCCGTTGCGGGAGACACGAACCGTCAAAGACCTTTTGGAGTGATTCAGAGTTCAACATTTTTTTTGGCAAGACACCTGTTTAATCCATGATATCATGAGGAGTTCTGACAGCTTTCATCCAGGATGAGCTTGGATGCTCCTGAAGTTTGGGGAGTGGCAAAAAAGGGTGGCAGCATGCTGTAGATAGCCATGGGATGCCATGGGGAAGAGACCTTTCAGCTGATTCATAATATTATTAAGGTTTTTTGCTCAGTAGAAACTCTGGTGCCCAACTTGGAGATGTCTTGTCGATGTTTGTCGGATGATCACTTTTGAGTAGGAAGCAGTATGCCAGTACACTGACTGGATGTTTGAGCTGCTAAGGAGACTGGATTTGACGGGCATTCCGGTTCAAATGGAGGCCAGGGGTTGATGCGATTTGAACTTTGTCTGTGCAACGTGGACAGATTTAAGAATGGTTTCTGTTCTTAGCCATTGATCCTTCAACTTGGCACTGGGTCACCAGCCAAGGCCCTGGTATTTCCTCCGCATCTGACGCATCTCGACTTGACGGTGGGCGCACTGAAGGGAGACGCTTGGCAGAAGAGATGGACTCAGTGTTTCAAGCCGAGCTGTTCCGGAACAGGCTGGAGTATTTTTGGAACGTTGTCAGGTAGTCGGTTGCTCAGGACGTCCAGAGATGGAGGCAAAGCTTTCCGGGAAGATTGAAAGTCGACAGCGCTGCTAGCGAAGCGCCGGTCTTCAGCGCTGTTTCGATCTCAGACTCTTGTGATATTTGTGACTGTCCTAGACATTTGGACACCACAGTAGCAATTCCGCAGGTTTCAATTTCTTTGATGCTGCAGCGACACGTGGATTCTGACAGCTCCGATTCCACCTGGGTTCTGTGATGCTTTTGGATGCTTTCGACAAAAAACTATGGGTAAATGCCCAGGATTCATTCGGATTTGCGGGATCTTTGCCTCTCAAAGAGCTCCTCTAAACCAGCTTTCCAAATAATGTGTCTCGGCTTTTCGTGTCTATCGTGCCTCCCTGTCTCATGCATTTCCAGCTTCTCAAAGACAGCGCGATAGCTTGTGCATGCTCAATGGCTGCTCAGTAACGTAGACTTGAAGGAGCCTTTGCCTCTTATCACACACAGTCAAGAGGAGACTAGTTGATCGGTTGATCAAGTATGGTGCTCAATTTCAGCCACAGATTTGAGGTAACTTGCTTGATGGCGCCTGATGATATGGGGAAGCTCCAGGCCACGAGAGTGAACAGTTTTCCAGCCCTCTTGCAGTTGCATATTTGTGATGCAGATTATGCTGATCACCAACTGCATGTTTAATGCTGATCAACCTTCAGAACATCTCGGATCTCACCAATCATTTGAATTCACTAGACACATCATTCGTCATCATTCGCCATCATTCGCCATCATCTGTCCAAGCTTCATTTCCAAGTCTAGCCCTAGACAGCCAAAGGCTCATTGCATCTGAGGCGGGTGTCCCGACCACCACCATCCTAGCTCCGCTGCAGTGTACTTCTCAGAGAGGTAGGTGTTCTTTGTCATTTGATCTGATATACTGAAGATCTAGATCATGCAAGAAAAGTTTCAAAATAATTTGAGCATCATTTCAACATAATCTTTGACCTTCATTTCTTTCGCTCATAGCACTTGTAAATGGTTGTGTGGTGTGAGATGTTGCGAGCTTTGAGGCTATGATGGATTGGGCGCTGAGCTGACAAAGTTTCAGCATTGGACACCAAAAAATCAACTTTGCGGCTTGCCGGTCTTGCATGGACGATGTTGTTCTGCCATTTCAATCTTTCATATCTTTGAGCCGTGACTTGGTGCCTGGTGTAGACTAAAGAGGATTGAAGCCAGGATGCATGTGGATAGATGAAGTGCTAGATGTGGATACATGATGATCAAGATAAGTCCTACTCTAGAGCCCAAGACCACCTTCGCAGGAATCTTGACCTCCACTTCGCAGGAATCTTGGGTTCAAATATCCAAATAGGGATCCTTCACTCACAACGAGATTGTGCACATGGATTGATGAATATCAGTGTGATTGGTTGAGGAAGGCTAATGGGGAGGTTTGATTGGTTTTGCAGACCAACTTGTAGAGGTTGGCAGAGGGCAAGCTAAGATATTTCTCTGAATCAAGGACCACTTGGATGATGAGGTTGGGTTTTGATGTGCACATGCAGCATGTTGCGGTTCAAAAAAGGCTTGAGTCAAACCGGTAGCCTCATGAGGTAATTCTTTTTGTGTGCGCTGGAGTCCTAGTGGATTTGTGAACATAGCAGATGAAGACATTCCAGCAATACGTTCCTGTCGACACGTCAGTAATGATATTGCCTCGCTTGATGAGAGGGTGAAAAGGGATGAGAGCAAGTTGCGTGTTTTACAGTGACAGGAGAGAGTGTTGCATGCACTTGACCATTGTGACCCCATGATGCCTAGGGAAGGAGCATGACGAGTTAGCCAAAAAGAACCGGCTAACTCATGAACCAATATGGAATAATATGCAGCGTGAGCAACATTTTCTTCCAAATGGACAACTCGGTCCGTTTCACATCCAGCTACTGATTCTATTCTTGATTCTCTTAGATCCAGCTCTCTGTTTGATATGAAACTGCTGGACCTTGAAGGTCCCGAGCCATGGCAAGAATCTGGCGTGTAGCCTTTACAGATAGCTCCGTGCAACGAAATTTGGTCATAGTGGAAGCCGATGAAGTCGAACGGGAGAAGGTTAGTGAGTTCCCGAGGCTTGCACAAGAAGTGCTTGCTATGCAAAGCTGCAAAGACTGTGATAAAGATTGGCCTTTTGAAGGAGTCCTGGGCATGAACGAGCTCTTGAAACAAGTGGGCATGGGAAGCTGGCATGCCACATACTTGAACTACCTATTTCAGCACAGGGAGCTACATGCTATCGGACTTGGCAGTAACTCTTCTTGAGAGAGTAACTGTTTTTTTGCAAACATGTTTCTGCTTATTTAACATTGACCAACCACCTCTCTCTGTTGTCGATGTTTAGAGACATAGTGTTCCCTTGGTTGGCGAGCAGCTGGTGGGTAGGCTTTGCTGCTAGTGGTCGGCCAGGCAACTTGAAAAGGACTTTTTAAGTAGTGTTTTTGATCGTGATAGTGGATTCACTTTAGCCCATTTACCAGATTGATTGAAAGACTAAGCGACAAGATGTGGAAATCACTTCAGTCATTCGACATAATGGACTGCTAAATAAAGATTCAGGAGGCTCTTTGTTGCCTCAAACGTATTTCTTCATGTTGCCAGTCAGCTGTAGGCAGAAAGGATGGCAGGAAGCGTGCTGGACTTTTGGGTTTGACCATCGCAGGGCTTTTAGCAGGTTCTCTTCCTCCCCCCCTGGAGCTAGATGAATACCTTCGGCGGGCGAAAGAGCAACCCTTAAAGCTGTTGGAACTGTGTCCTGGGAACATTGCATCCATGGACGCTACCTCTGGGCGCGATGAAGACTGGACACATGAACTGGATGCACAGGAGCCCTGGGTGCCAGAAGCTGGTTCCTGGATGTGGTGGATGGATCCGAAGACACTGGCGGTTTTGTGCGAAGATGTTGGCGCTCAAATATTTGCAGGTGCAAACATGTGGCTGTCTGAAGTTGCAGCAAGTGCAAACTGGATTGAGGAGGATGGGAAGAGCTTGGAGGCTTTCCGTTTGCAAGTCGAGAAGGTCTTCCCAGACATCTTCTGCTTTCCGACACTCTTCCAGCAGGAGCCATACGACTACCAGGTGGTTGGCATTGGCCGCGACATCAAACATCGCCGCCGAGCAGCCTGCCTTGGCTTCGCTGCTTTGAGGTCGTGGCAAGACAACCTGGAAGGGCAGCGATGGCTTGTCGTGGAGGAGTTACGTCGGTGCGGATGGTTTCCGCAACATCGCCTTGAGCGTTTCTGGGACCTCGACACCTGTGGCTTTTGGCTCAACATGCAAAGATGGCGCAAAGGTTATCGGTACGAGCAGCCTTTGCAAACTATGCAGTGGAAAGAGGTGGGGCAGCCTTTCTCTGACAGAGATTTATCAGACATCCGGATGAACTGCCAGCCGGCTTTGTTGGAAGAGCTGAAGCGCCACGGAAGCTATGCAGAGATTGATTTGACAAAGTCCACGTATCCATGGCCAAAGATCATGGCAGGGCATGCTGAAAAAGATCGGATTGTGGGGCACGGGGTGGAGCGATTTGCGGTTGTTGCTGACAGTGAGCAGTCCCTTGATGCTTATCAGGAATCAGAGTTGATCCACTTCGTCGTAGATTGTGTCGGTGGCCAAAGGCATAGATTTGATTCCCTGAAGCGGACACACGCAACCAAATGGGAGTGGCGCACACCGAATGATGAGACTCTTGCTTTCCGGCTTGCAGCAGGCTGGTCCGTGAGGAAGCGATGGGAAGCCTATGTCCCAAACGTGTTTCAAAATCTGATCCGGGACTTCAAAGCCAAGTTCCGGCCCCAAGGATGGTGCGACAAAGACTGGAAACAGCCAAACCACAAATCTCATGCGCACGTGGGGAGCTGAGTCTTTCACACTTTACTTCTGTTGAATGCCACACACGGATTGTATATGATGCCTGTCAAATGTTTTTTTCTTCATCTTTTGTGACGACTGATTTGAAAGCTAGAGAGCACGACTCCCAGACAGCTTCGAAACTGGCATCCCTGCGGTGCCCCTTTATGATATTGTGATGTGTGTGAGCCATGAATCTTGGGGTGAGGGTTCACGTAAAGGTTCCCCCATCTATATATAAAAGATCTAAAACAGATGTTGTGCATTCATGTGCACCTTCAAAACTTGATCAAGGGATATCCTGTTGTGCTTTCGAATGTCCATGAATGTCCTCTATATTTTGCTCCACTTTTTTCCCCATCAAAATTCGTTTTTTGACAACTTGATCATTCCTGTCTCTAAGCACTCCTTGAGCACTCCGATACTGCAAAGAATTCATATGTGCACAGAGGCTTGGAGGCTGGCCTCTGATCTCGAGAACGACTTCAATCAATGGCTCTGCAACAAAACTGCAAGATGCGAAGCTGCAGAGGAAGTTCGAGACAACGCAGACTTTCTGAAGGAAAGCTTCGAAGAGGCTGTGGCAGGTTGGATATTTGAAAAATACTTATCATGAATATACTACAACTCACGAGATTTTATGTAGGCACGTCATTTTTTTTCTTGTTCTAACACAAAGTACAAGGGGTCCTCGGACTTGTTATAAGTTATAGGTAGATGATGGCGAAAAAGGTGGGAAATTGGAAGTTTACCTCTTTTTCTTACCCCCTTGTACCTGGGGTGTTGGGAACACCCCCGAAGTATGTACCATCATTTGGATATGTTTGGACTGTAAGACTTTCCCTGGTAATAAGAATAATGACAAAATTCCCAATGCGCTTGGAAGGCTTTTGTCGCGCGGGTGATACTGCGGACCATGCTGACTCTATGCGGATGCGAAAGACCGAGAGCTGCTTTGAAATGTTCAGTCCGCTACAAAAGCTTATGTTGGATGATGTGCTGCGGCAAGGTGACACATGTCGCTTGCTACGGCCCCTGGATCCGTCCCGTAGTGAAGGAGCTGAGCAAACATACTGGCCTCATTGGCACCGTGCTGATGAAGATATACGCTTTGCCCATGTGAATGTCAGTGAGAAATTCCGGCATGGCCACCCAGGCCAGTCGCTTGACACTTTGATTCACCAGCTCACAACAAGCCCACGGAGTTCTTGGGACATTCCGGCATTGGTCGCCGTGAGGATAGAGGGTATCTTGTATGTTGTAATGGGCAACCGCCGCTTGAAATGCTACAAGCAGGCATACGAAGAGGGTGGGGAGCCCTGCTGGTTCAAAGTCATCACTCACAACTTCCCCACCTGCGACAGCATTGAAGACCCTGCCACGTGCTATGCTTTCAAGCTGAAAGCAATTCAGGCCATGACCACCATAAATTTGGGCAAAGACGTCAAGATTCAGAAGCGCAGGCATTGGTGAGTGGAAACATGTGTTTTGCGCAGAGGTCGGTTGAGAGGCCAAATTCCAATATGCTTCGACCTTGACAAATATGATGCTTGCTTGCACACGGCACGCTTCAGTTGTTGCTTCTCGGATGTCTGCAACAAGTTGCGACAGGTGACTGACAAAGTGATGCCCACTTTCAGCAGGGACAAAAGTACAGCTTTCTGCTGATGGAGTCGGACATGAATGGACCAAATGACTGGGCATGGCGTGATACATATACATAATACATATGTCTGGACTTTTTGTTGCAGTCTGAAATCCACACTAACCTGTATGGCCAGTCCCTGTTTTCGCAGCTGCCACTTCAGCACGATGGAGCCAGCCTTGCCATAGAGACAGTGGGCCAAAATGCAGGGAACCTCAAGAGGGAACCAAAATTTTGGGATGAGCCAAGGGAGGGATGCTGCTCCAGCTCCAGTTTGCCACGTTTGGTCCACCAAATCCTCCCTCCAGCCAAAAAGAATCAATTGTTGGCTTCACTTCGAGGAATTGAAACCGGTGAGTTTCAGCTTGTCCTTTGTGGAATCCCTAAAACTGCAGACAGTTTAAGGAAATGGCTTAGCCCAAGTGACTGTCATGTCATACCCGTCCCGATGACCTGTTGGGGCCAAGGTCCCAGTCATGTCATCCAAAGTGCGGCCCCTCAGTTCTGATCTCATCCTACTGCTCAACTTCCAGGTGATAGAAAGCGCAACTGTTCATTGGTTCCTGGCTTGAAGTGGATTTCACATGGTTTCACAGCTAGAGTATCCAACTTGATACACCCTCTATCCACGACAATGGCGTTCGCTGGGACCAAGGTAGATGTGAATGCTTACCGGATCTTCGTGGGAGGTCTCAGAAAGACCACCACTGAGGAGTCCGAAGGGGGTA
Source organism: Symbiodinium sp. clade C Y103 (assembly GCA_003297045.1). Lineage (NCBI taxonomy): Eukaryota > Dinophyceae > Suessiales > Symbiodiniaceae > Cladocopium > Cladocopium sp. clade C. The sequence continues at coordinate 10,573 of BGPT01002783.1, read as the reverse complement.
CTGTGGTCAAGGTGTTGTTGCAATTGCCTTCGGGGTGGTGCAATCAGAGAGAATCAGGGTGAAACTGAAGTGGGGTGCTACACACATGCGTAGTTTATTGTGGGATAATACACACATACGCTTCTACGATATTGTGGGCATGGATGTTGTGATGCGTATACTGCATCTGAGTGCTGACAAGACAAGCGCGGACAAGTGCTTTGGCATTTGCAGCTGCCTATTTATTGAGCCTCTCAAATCCTCTTGGCAGACTGTGGATACGGCCATTGTCAAATCAATTTGCTCTTAGAAGGTTAGCAGATATGATATCACTGTATCACCAACTTTGATTTTAGATGTTTGAATCCGTTTGAATCTGGCGCGGCAATCATTTCCATTCCACTATTGTTACATCATACATCATACATACAAATACATAGAATGTAAGGCCGAATGAAGCCATTGCCATGGCCACCAATGTCTCCGGAGCGCCTGAAGTGGCTTTGGTGGCCTTGCCAGCCATGTGCAGAACATTAACGGTGCCTCGGTTTTTGCGTGGAGCAGCAACGGGTAGATCACAGATGGAAAAACGGAGGCACCGATGGTACCTGTGAGATGATAAAGCCATGAGGTCCTAGGCCTTCAACCTGGACAGGGAGTTTTTTGCTCGGGATGACTGCCTCAGATTGGATGGTCTATCGTCTATTTCATTAAACCAACCAAACCCAGTAGGCTTTGGGGTTTCGAAACATGGTATTGAAGGTAGACAATTTTGGGGCATGCGGCATATGTACTACAACATGACATTCTTTTTTTTTGGGGCCCCCGGCCCCCGGAATCATAGCTCCACTTGGTGTTTCAAAACCACACGCCCATATGGCAGCTGGGATTTTTGGATTTTGAACGATGTTTCATCCCCCAGGGTATGGCATCATTCTCAATATGAAATTCTTATTCATGACTACATATTACTACCATTCTTGTTACTGTATTATTGTAATATGGTTTTATATGTTTCATATTATTATAGGGAATACTGATGAACACATATTGTAGATATTTGATCTCATGACCCACCCAACTGTGGCCATCCCAGGTGGGCGATGGCGACCTCAGCTTCTCCCGCGCCCTCGCCTCGCAGCGTGCAGTGGTCGAAGGGGCGGAGCTGGTGGCCACGGTGTACGATGGACGGAAGGAGCTGCTGGGAGCCTTGGAGCTGATGGGTTCGTTTTGTTCCGGATCTCCTTTGTAGTGGAGAAAATGTCGATAACATATGATAAGACAATAAACATGTTTACAATTTATATATTTAGATGAATTTTCTGGATGCATGATATTTTGATTGAATATGTTAGATGTACATACGATGATATTACACAGTGAGTTTACTTGAGATGCTTCCGTTCTACAACCGCTCTTTACTATTTTTATGTGCAAATTGGAGCGTGAGGTTGTCTTGTGTTGCATGACTGGATAGCCAAATATCTGAGACAGTCACAGGTCGGGCGCATTGAACCCTTGCCTAATATCTTTCATGGCATCCCTGAAGAAGTCAGATTGTGGAGCTAAGGAAAATACCAATCATCTGCAAAGACAGTGATGGAATTGGAGGAGATTGGACAAACTTGGGCACTATTTCATTCAGGCCTTCTGCAGAACGCGTTTGGGATCATCTGAGATCTCTTGGGGTCCCAAGATGCTATTCCAGTCAGTGACTCCGAGTGAGCTAATGGCAATTGACCAGAAGTTTTCAGCAGCGACTTGACTGGAGGAGCTGGGGGCCAAAGTGTTCTTCGGTGTGGATGCCACTCAACTGGGCCCTCCGGTGGATGGCTGCTTTGACCGAATTGTCCCTAACTTGGACTTGAAGTGGCACAGAGAGTTCAAAGCACGCAACAGACGCACATGGAGGTTTTTTTCAAGAATTGATGCACCAATTCTGAAAGAAACACCATCTTTTGGTGGTATCCCAACTGTCACTGAGAGCTGACTGTCAGACCTGCTTGGCTGCAACAAGCAAACACCTCTGGTGAGGTCTTCAACTTCCCACAGGTGCCCAACAGTGCCTGGGCTGCAGATGGATTTGGTGCAGATGACCAGCATGGCCTGTGGACATCCACTTGATGTGTTTACATTGGAACAGGCAAGGAGGTCATTCCCAACAGCTGCTTGGCACTGGGGAAGAACTGTATGGGGTGGAAGGAGAGAGGTGGGACATTGTCGAATATTGTCGAATATTGTGGAAATATTGGTGGCTTAGCACATGTAGACATTGTAGACTAGATGGATTCTGTTGGACATGGTTATGTTGCACTCTGAATCCATGTTGAACGGAACTCTTTCGTGCCGAATTTCTTCTGGCCATCAATGTTAAAGAGGCATTTGGCACAAGCCTAGCTGTGCCACACAGTCAGCACTTGCTGTTTGACATGCCTGCCCAACACTGCACAGGGTTGTTTTCCCTCATGTGTTTGTTTTTGACATCCTGGGACCCACTGACACCAATTAGGGACTTACNCCTGCCCAACACTGCACAGGGTTGTTTTCCCTCATGTGTTTGTTTTTGACATCCTGGGACCCACTGACACCAATTAGGGACTTACTGCCCCACTACCACTTTGCCACATGGTGTTTGGAATTATCCTTTATAGTGTTTGTGTTTGTTTTCATTTCTGTTTTCCACATTTTATTGACTGCACATCCATTGACCTGCGCCATGGCCGAAGTGAAGCAGTCAGATTCTCAAGATGTTCAACCTGATCCACCNCATTTCTGTTTTCCACATTTTATTGACTGCACATCCATTGACCTGCGCCATGGCCGAAGTGAAGCAGTCAGATTCTCAAGATGTTCAACCTGATCCACCTCTTGCTGATCCAGCTCCTCCAGTTCAACCTTCCTCTTCTACACCAGCTACATCCTCTGCTGACTTGACCCCAGAGGAATTGGAGATGCTAGCTCAGTTTCGAAAGACCAAACGACCTGACTCTCCAACAAAGAAACCCAAACTTGAAGGAAATGATCAAGAATGGCAAGACTTTTTGGATGCTCTCTCTGCAAAGGACGTAGAGCTCTCTGACTTGGACTTCAGTCTCCAACAAGACGAGTTGAGATCTTCCTCTCAGGCTCGACAGGATTTCCTTGCATTGAATTTGACCACTCCAGACACCCTCCATTATGATCCAGATCAAGGCAAACTCCAGAAGCTCGACTTGACCAAGAAAAGGCCCTTCACAGACCTTACTCCAGTTGAACTCCCTACCATTGAAACTTCAGAATCACAAATCAGAGATGCCATGCTTCAATACCACCAGACCACATTCCTTCCCAACCACCAGTTCATGCTACAAGCCTGCAAGCAGTTCTACACCAACACCATGATGGAGCAGTACTACACTCAACTCCAGATTGACACCATGGATACTAGGGTCAAGACCCTTGAGGCCAGACTTGGCAATAGATCTTTGATCCTCAAAGGCCTCCCAGCTACTGGCTTCAACAGGTACAACTTGGATTGGAACCTCAAGTTTTGGTGTGAGCGCAGCAATGTTCCTTTTGAATCCATTGCCTCCATGTCCAACCACCTCCTCACTTCCTCCAGCAGCATTCTTCGATTGGAATTTACAACTGAAACTTACAGATCCCAACTTTACAATTTCATCAGGAACAGTCGACTGGAATGGGGAATCAACAAGCAGAAGTATCGATTGAAAGCTGAGCCTGACATCTCCACAAGCGACAGGTTAGCAAGACAACCATTTTANGAACAGTCGACTGGAATGGGGAATCAACAAGCAGAAGTATCGATTGAAAGCTGAGCCTGACATCTCCACAAGCGACAGGTTAGCAAGACAACCATTTTACACACTCCTTGAGCTCTTCAGGCAAATCTTACCTGACTCAGACAAGGGCCCAGGTGGCCAACTCCAGAGTGACCTCAACTCACTGCAAATATGGCCCCATCGAGATGCACCTTCCTCCTCTCTCCTTGCCCAAGTCNGAGTGACCTCAACTCACTGCAAATATGGCCCCATCGAGATGCACCTTCCTCCTCTCTCCTTGCCCAAGTCTCTTACATTTTGGATCTTCGATTCTACAGAAGATATGTTTGTGTCATTTTCATCATCGAGCACTACCTCAATGAGATCCAAGAGGCATGGAACGATGCCTTCAACTCCACCATGGACTCAGCCAACCAGATGATTCAGGCTCTTAGCAGAGCAGCCATTGATCGAACCACTACTGTCAGATTCTCCTATGACAAGGCCTTCGACATCTCCAACACCAGGGTTCCATCTTCTACCTTTCCATATCCCATCCTCTTCATGCCCATGTCACAGACCTTGGCCAACCTTCTTTCCACACATCCTCAACTTCCACTACAAGGAGCACTTGGCCTCTCNCTTTCCATATCCCATCCTCTTCATGCCCATGTCACAGACCTTGGCCAACCTTCTTTCCACACATCCTCAACTTCCACTACAAGGAGCACTTGGCCTCTCCAGAACCTTGCAGCAGCTCTTTGTCCAGCATCAGATTGACTCAGGCTCCTTTGGCAAGGCCAAGTCCAAAGCCAAAAACCCCAATCAATCCACCAAGGGTTATAAGGGTTCCCAAAAGGGCTCCAAATCCTCATCAGACAGAGCTCCCGACCAAACTAGATATGGGAATCGATATGATGACAACTATGACTCAGGCCCCTCAGGAGGCCAATACAGATCAGGCAAAGGCAGATCCAACCCTGGCTACTTCTCCACTACCACTTCCAGTACCNTATGATGACAACTATGACTCAGGCCCCTCAGGAGGCCAATACAGATCAGGCAAAGGCAGATCCAACCCTGGCTACTTCTCCACTACCACTTCCAGTACCAATCAGAGGAACCAGAACTACCAGAACTACAACTCCTGGACAAGACCTACTACCATGTGCAACACCTGCAGTTGTCTCTCAGGTACCAACTCACAATGCATCACTTGTGACAACTCTCCACTACCACCCAATTGGACTTCCAAGATCTCCATGCCTGTCTTTGACTACTGGTGCCCAGGCATCAACTCTGATGGCTCCCCTTGTGATCAACTCCTTGGACATGGTCGATGTCCTCTTTGTGATTACCACCATCGATACATCAGACAGGAGAACAACTTCTACCAGAACATCCTTCCATCCTCCTTTGAATGGACCAAGACTCTTCAATTTGATCGATACATCCATCAACTTGAACTCACAGAAGAAGATTCCTTCTCCTACTACTACCAGCAGTCTTCCAAGCTGCTCCCTTGGATTGGAAATGAACTTGACTTCAAGTCCTTCACCTTTGAGGATTGGCCTTTGTACTTCATTCTCTTCTACCACATCGACCCCAGGATAGATGAATGGCTCCCTATTCCACATCCAGTCAAGACCAAGTTCAAGCTCCCCAAAATTGACAAGGACCAGATTGACTTCATCAACTCAGGATACCCTATCAATGATCGACTCCTTACAGATCATCTTGTCACCTGTCAATGGTATGCAGACAACATCGACAAGTACACCAGATACCAGCAGAANCACAGACCATCTTGTCACCTGTCAATGGTATGCAGACAACATCGACAAGTACACCAGATACCAGCAGAAGCACCTCTTGGACCAATGGAAGATTTCCTTCCTAGACAACCCTGACATCTCTCCAGCCAGAATTGTCAACATTTTTTGGGACACACTGGTAGCCAGCTCAGCCATCATGGCACTTGACACCATTGATTCAGACCTATTGGACTACTTCCCTGAGAACTTCAATGATGGCTTCATGGACAAGATCACTCTCCCACTGGATTTCCATCAGCGCAGCTTCTACCATATTGCTGCCCTCTTTGCTGAGTTCATTCAATCTACCCCCATCTACATGGACATCTTCCTGGGCATGGACCCCTTCACCAACAACTCTCTTCAATCCCTGAGTGCAGTCTGCACATGTTTCACTGATGTGGCATACTGGCAATTTGCTCATGTTTATCAACGTCGTCCTAGGGATAATTCACAGCTTCAGGTCCCCAATGATTCTTTGNGACAGAAATTGCCAAGGTGATCCAAGGTGATCCCCAAACAATTCAATGGGCCACAAGTAGACATTGGAACAACAAAGGCAATTCGATGGAGACTCTGCTTTTCCTTTTAGCAGAGGCAGGAGAACATCTCCTGTTTTGGCAGTGTTTGTACATGATTTTTCACCATCAACACAAGGATTTCTTACGTGGAACCCATCAACGTCAACAGACTGATAGGAATCGGGAGAAATTGTTTATATTGACCTTCAGGGGAGCTTCCACTGTTCTTTGTTTTGCATTTTGTTTTTACTGTAGATATTTAGTTTTATATTATCATACCAATTCTGCAGCTGCAACATTGACTACACACCCATTGACTCAGTTTCACCACTTTGCAGACTTCCAAATCCTTTCACCAACTATACATAATCACATCAGCTGTTGTTTTACCACTGTATGGGTTCTGCAGTTTCACTTGTGCACTTGCTCAGTTTCACTCCTGTCAATCAAAGCTGTCTACATTACACAGTTACAGTTAAACATTTACCATACTATCTGGTTTTTATTCAGGACTTCCATCTCCTACTTCTATTATGATCAGATCCAGCTATTGACAGCACATCCATTGACTGCACATCCCAGGAAGCAGACCTTCGGGTCAGCTTCCTCCAAGGGGGTTTTTCCCCTTGAAGCCCCCCCAGCCACAGGTCTGATATGGTACTTTTATGTTTCAATCATACTGATTTGTTCATCCTGTACTCATACCCCAACTGACTATTTTCAAGGCTGGGGGGAGGCCATTACAGTAGGCCACCTTTTTCCCATTGTCCATTGGGACAGTACAGATGGCTTCGGACTTCTTTGTCCCAGTGCCAAAAGGATAATGCATTGCTCCTTCTGTTTCCTGCATCCCAACAAGTATATGAAAATTGTGAATGGCAATATTTCTGATGATTATTGTCCCCATTGTAATTGTTTTCTTCACCATTGGGATTTTTCTAATACCCCCAAAAAATTCAGGTCTAAACCTATTAACCTGGCCAATGGCATGCAAGTACACCACGTTAGATACTGTTCCTCCCATACTTCCCTTTGGTTTTATCGCAGGGGCAAAAGGCAATATCACTCTTTCACTGGTCACACTAAATCTATTATACATGCACAGCTAGAGCAGGCAGGGGCCGCCAGAGGCTTGCCGGGAGACCACGGTCACTCTAAAAGTTTCTTTTTCTCATACCAGNAGCTAGAGCAGGCAGGGGCCGCCAGAGGCTTGCCGGGAGACCACGGTCACTCTAAAAGTTTCTTTTTCTCATACCAGTATAACATTCCTCCCCCTCACCAGACAAGTGGTCACGAACCCTGCCGTGCGGCGCGGGACCGATCCCATCAAAATCTCCGTTCCCAACTTTCTCTCCAGCGTCGACACAACAAATATAATTCTTCTCGCCGACAAAATCGTCGATCCTACCGCTTATGGTTATCTCAACAGCGCAACTGGATGGGTTCCACCTTGCCCATACCAGATGGTCCCGCGTATAAGGTNGCAGGTTAGTAGGGTTGCCCAAAGGCGACATTATCCTCCACATACACTTACCCACACAACAAGGTCTCGCTCTCAATTCTTTCAAACTTATGTCCTTCGAGACCGCCTTGACGAGCCATCGGCTCGCTTTGATAATTTTTCTACACCCTCCCGTCAACTCCGGCTCTATTCTTGGAATGTCGAAACTTTCATAGGTGTGGGCAAATACGCCCAATTCTCCGAAATCTTACAACCGCTGCCGCTTGGCATTTATTGTCTACAAGAGACCAAGTCCACACATACAGACATCCTCAAGCTTCCTTCCATCCATTTTTATCTTTCCGGCACAACCAACGNTGCCGCTTGGCATTTATTGTCTACAAGAGACCAAGTCCACACATACAGACATCCTCAAGCTTCCTTCCATCCATTTTTATCTTTCCGGCACAACCAACGACCCCCATGCGGGTGTCGGCTTTGCTATCCCCATTCCCCTTTTACCCATTGTCCATGATTTCCACCCCTATGATTCCCGCATTGCAGTACTCATCCTCAACACCCGTCCCAACCGACTCGCCTTGTTTACCATCTACGCCCCATCCACTCTCCAGGATCCCTCTGCGGATTTACTTCGTAAACAACAGTTCTGGGACCATTTGAATTCCCTTCTTTCCCAGTACAAATCGGAATATATTCCGATCCTTATATGGGTGATTTCAACACCCGACTTTATTCGAACCAGCTTGACGGTCTTCAGGACCACATCGGGCACACCATTTTCTCCACTACCGTTGACGATGATACCCTGCCCACCACCAACCTATCCTTTATGACTGATTTCCTCCAGGAAAACGACTTTTGCATTGTCTCTNACCATTTTCTCCACTACCGTTGACGATGATACCCTGCCCACCACCAACCTATCCTTTATGACTGATTTCCTCCAGGAAAACGACTTTTGCATTGTCTCTTCCATGAGACCACGTCCACCTTCCAAGCTTGTCACTTATCTCGACATCACCTCAGACCCTCCTCCTCCATCCCATCCCACGCTGGACACTTACGCTGTCCTGGACCATGTCCTGTGCCGCAACGAACACCGTTCACTTTTCCGTTCCATTTTATCCCTTCCTCACATCCACCTTCCGTGGCATCATCGCCACTTCCTCCAGTCAGCCACTGTT
>BGPT01002782.1:49356-68575 GCA_003297045.1 Symbiodinium sp. clade C Y103 | reverse complement strand
CTCATCGCGGCTTCATTTTGATTGTTTTTGATTGATTCTTATCTGTCTTCTTTATTCCCTCTGTGTCTTCTTGTTGTCTCCGGAGTTACACCGGCATAGGCTCCAGATAGCAATGACACGAAGCATGTTGCTTATGATTCATGCTGTTCTCAAGTGAGATCGACTCAGCAGTTGCCAACATCAGGAGCTAATATAATCACAAACATGCACACAGATGCTGCAATGGATATGGAAAAACTGTTTGGGGTCTACGGGGGTGTAATATTCATTTGACCGACTGATGTCCAACGGGTGTAGAATTTCTAGAACTAGCCTGAAACCCACTGGGCATGCAATCCAAAGGCTTTGGTGTACCATTGAGTATCGTTTGCCTGTTAGTTGTTCACTGTGAAGTGCCCCTCTGCTCATCCGCTGACAGTGGAGAAAAGGACATCTATTCAAGAAAACATCCCTACTCCAATGTGCAAAATCATGCCACAGCCCAAAGTTCCGATGCTATGTGTCCATATTCAACCTGGATGAAATTCTCCATGGGTGTCTCAAAATTCAGGACCCAGTCCATTGGTGTACAGACACATGGGAATGATAGCCATAGATTGGTGGTCCATTTTTATTTTGATCCAAATCCATGCCGCTATGATAATGGGGCTATATACCCTGGTGCCCACTACCAAAAATCATCCCGGAGTAAATGCCGGAATCATGTTGAATAATGGGATGGCTTTTGTCATGGCAATGTAAAATGTTCCCCTTTTGAACACATCCCCATATTGACTGCACTGTTTTGTCTAAGCAAATCATCATTCCAAAACCAGACATATGTTTTGGCCAAAATTCCCCCGACTAGCCATCATTCCTTCCGAGGTCGGCCGGAAAGGTCCTGATTGTATTTTCCCAGATTCAATGATAAGCTATCTCAGATTCACCAAACACAAAAGATGGTAGCAGTAAAGATCATCCCCAGTGTTACATACCCAATTTCATGGACCCCAAGAATGGTTCGTTATTGGAGCAACGCGGTTTCCCTCACCTCAAAAATCTTCAGCGTTACTTTGTCTCCCAATGGATGGGTGCATCCTCTTTACTATCCACCGTTCAAAAATCACGAAACATGTTGAATAGTTATATATCAACATACCTGTTATCTATATCACCATTTTCCCATACGTAATCCCTACAATCCCCTATGTTTATCACCTCCAATGATATTTAAAACCACATATTAATATTCCCATTTACAAAAAAAAAAACGTGTTCGCACTAAGAAACAAAAAACAATTGTCCACTAAAACCCCCATCTTTTGGGGCGGCTCTTTTCGACCTGCCTGGTGAAGATCCACCAGCACTCTCGCTGCACCAGAGTGGCAACTGGCTGTCGTCCGCAGTGCTGGCCTGGAGGATGTACCAATGAACTAGGATAGAATATGGACAGTTCAAACAATCCCCACTAGATTTGGGGAAGATCTTTCAAAAATTTTCAAAATCTCATATTAAGAATCTACTGGATGATTACAGGATTTTCGCTATAAAAAAAGGCTGATGTTCACCAAAAGGTCTGAGCCCGGGTCAAATTCTCGAGACATCAAAATGTGGTCATCTTGCGTACCATCCGGCTGTGGGGTGCCTAATTTTGTCCCATGCCCACTAGGGCCACTAGGGCCACTAGGGGTGATATTGAAACAACATGTAACATGTAGCAACTGCAACAATCAAGCTAACAAGACCTTTAAATCATGTATCGTGATATAATATACTTATGTGTATATATATATATATGTCTTTACCATATCTATCCACACGTTGGAGGGGGAAAAAAATCCTGAACGTCCTGAGACCAGACGGGTCACGAAACCCCCACGCCTGTGGCCTTCGACGACGCCGGGTGAACTCCCTGCAAAATGCAGAAGATGACTTGAGAAATGGGGATTTCCACCATTTTTCGACCCAAGAAACATGGGATGGAACCAAGAATCAACGGGAGTCAGGAAATCATAGATGGTTGGTGGTGTCAACAACAATATATGTCCGGAAATTTGGGATGGGCCCCCAGATTGTGATGATAAGAATCCCCTTCGACTGATCACCCGACAACGGAAATTGATTTGGGAATGATCGAAAGAGCGGTAACTGCTCAATGTGACTTGTCAGCGGGGCAGGTCACCAACCAAAACTGACAGTGAAGGTGATAAAAATCAAAGGCAATAGACAAAAAAAAATAATGGTAGAGTGGATAAATGTGGATAAATTATATAAACCATGTATAATACTATATAATTGAAATATCTGGGTGTGCAATGTTGTGAGGTAGAACTCTTACTACAAAAAACGGCAAAACATCTCAATAGATCTGAATAGGGGGCTTGTTCTCGTTGGAAGCTCAAAAGGTTGTGTTTCTCTATGCATTTGTCGAAGAACCAAAAGCCGCCTAGCCATTCCAAATGTGCTTTCCAAATCCTTGACTGCTAAGGGGCCCCCTTCAAAGCACACTTTCTTTGGAGTCCCCAATTTCTACTAGCCATTGGAGGCCTTCCCATAGCAATTTCCCAGCGCCTTGCGAGTCGCGGGAAATCTTGTGGGTTGCCACCTTTGCACACGGATTTCACGATTGAAACATGTGGGAGCTGCCAACCTTAAGGGGGGTCACCGGGATGCCTCTGCTGGGCTCCCAGCTCCAGGTGTTTTGGAACCACTGCTCCTCGTTGCGCAAGTTCATCCGCAAAGGGCCATTGCCCATGTCGGGCCTGACCCGGGCAGTTGGACTCAGAGTTGAAACTGGTCTGCTGCAACTTTGCTGAAATGTGCATGATGGACTGACGAATTGATTGGTTGATGAATTGCTTGATTTGATTGGTTGATTGGTTAAGTTTGATTCACAACTATAGAAAGATAAACAGATGTGTCTCAAAATCTTTGAGCGTTCATCAGCGCAGTGCCAGGGAATGGCTGCGACCCGGACGCACCCGTCTCCTGGTTGAAATTGCTCGCCTGCAATGAAAGGTTGAGCGGTGCGCCGCAGTGCAAGGGAGTCTATGTATATCTGCATGTTATTACAAAAACGTGGATGTGTGAATATGCGTGATAAATATGTATATATATATATAGAGATAGAGATAGAGATAGATACATCTCTGTCCTGGTTTCTCTCTCTCTCTCTCAGTATATCACATCAAGATTGGTCATTGATGTTTCCTCCCAGGTCTGACTATGTCTGATGCACGTCTTGATCTGTAGTCCGCACAAAATCCGGGGGGGTGCCACTGGCAACATAGGCACCTCTCCAAAGTATCTATATATCTACTTCAATCTGCTATGTTTGTTTTATTGCCAAGGATTTAATGACATTCGCAGGGATGCTTCGAGCAACTCCCTGACGGACACATCGACACATCCAATGAGTTCTGGACCGTCAAAGCATAGTCCTCGTCCACACTTGACTCAGCAGGCGCAGCTTTGACTAACTTGCAGACACAAATCGTGGAACAGTAGTATCATAAAGAAGACCGGCGCGCGCGCGCGCGCACGTGGTGGTGTTCCCCATGGACTGAAGTCATCAAAGTCATGATCATCTTCAACCCAAACAACCATGTCATTGTCATCCTCATCGTCATCATCCTCATCATCATCGAGCACAGTGCTTGTATTTGCCACCATCATTGCCATCGGCATCAGTGGATCTTCATTGATCATTTCCTCAATTTCCTGGGCCACTGAGACATCTTTCAGCTCCTGGCCATGTAACTCTGCACATGGCTGAGGACCTGAGTGTAAGGTACCACAGTAAGGAAGGAGAAGGTAAGGGTATAAGATATGTAAGTATACAGCAGTGTATGGGTATCGTTCGAACTTCGATATCTCGAGAATTGGGTTGAGTTGAAATTTGAAGCTTACTTTCTCCAGAAATTGGACACTTAATACATGTCTGTTTTCGACATCTGAAATATGTAGGTTTGCAAACAGGCAATGAAAACGGGATACATTTCACCACCTCCGACAATTTCGCCGTGGGATGTGACCAAGGTGAAAACACTGTGTTTTGTTCCTGTTGTTGGCAGCCGCTCAGTGGATGCAAGACTTACCATCCCAGCTCACAATAAACAATATCCCAATAATCCAAGAGGGGTATACCTTGTATACCCAATTTCCATCCCAATTGCTTTTGGTTTATGTCACTCGGTTTACCTGGATTGATATGAATTCTGGGCCCTACCAGGTGATATCTTCAGATTTCCCCTCTCAGAACCCACCAGTTGTTGGCCCCCTTAGCCTTAGACATTCTCAAACCAGGCTACTGAGGCTGGGTTGCTCGAATTCTTGATGGGAAACTTGACATAGAATAACCATCATTAATGTGGGTAAAACAAAAGAAAACCACCCATGACTGGGAATGGTTGGAATCCCACCTATTTATGTTGAAATTGGGGATGGTTTATTTATTTCACCCAGCCACTTGACCGGGTTCCCGCGCTGCTCCACTGCTTCGCGTCGATGCTTTGGTGGATCGTTCAGAGGGTTGGTGTGAGAAATCCTGCGGCATTCAGGGTCAAAACAAAAGGCGACTTTATGATACCCTCCATTAAACTAGCAGAGCTATGGAAAATCACTGCCTTTAATAGTCGATCTATATAGAAATGGGCCATTTTCCAGAGCTGTGTTACGTTACCGGAAGGTAGTTCAAGGGAGCCAATATGTGGCCAACTGATTTCCCACATCATATATGCAACGATGCTCAACCCTGCAATGGGGTTGGATTTCAACCAAAGTGATGGGTAAAGCGATAAAGCCCCGTTGGTTCAGGAAGCACCTGAGCGAACTTCATGGAACATCCTACAGTTTCCATGGCAGACTCGATATTTCTTTTCAATGGGGGGCCACTTCCCAAGTGCGCATTCCACCGGTTTGTCCACCAAAATGATGAGTCTCTAGTCGGATCATGTCCATTTTTTGGTGAGGAGAAGCCACTGGCAGCAGCAAAAATAAGGCCCCGCCTGCGATCCGTTTGATCTCAGAGCGCCTGCTAGCATGGGTAGATATGGTGGTTTCAGGGATTGTGCGAATTAAAGAAAATTCAAATGAAACCCAGGTTTTGACCATTCAAATCCAATGAAAAAGTTATTTATACATCAGTTTCTCCTGCATTTTTGTGGAAACCCTGCAAGCTTTAACATGGTTTCGTGGCCTCAGTTCTGCTACCTCTCAGTTTTAAAAGGCTGGAGGTGGTAGCTATCCACGGTCGGACAGTAGATCCATGGATCCAAGGGCCCCGAATTTCATGCCCTTCCCAGAAAGGTTCATTCGTTGCCCCAAGGAAAAGGCTTTCCTACACCAATCTCAGAAATTGTGAAGCATGCAACGTGTGAGGTTGTGCATCGCCCATTTGGAGGGGAGGAGTTCGATGGATGGACCCATAACCTCCAACGCGGTTGCCCAGTTGGAAATGCTTTGGGAGATAAGTTTCCCACGGACAAAATGGCCATAGTTTGGGTCCATCTTTTCATCCGTTGAATCTGCTGCGCCTTTTTGAACATCACCAGACCTGGCGAGCTGGAGAGGGGCGCATTACAAGACAATGCCTGAGACTGCAAGCTGCGAAGTTTCAAAGCAAACAGCAAACCTCTAAAAATGTTGAATCAAAGGTCATTAATCATCTTGCACCCTCAAACATCCATAAATCCAAAAATGCATCTCATCCTATATCTGCGCATCTGACTCATTGTAGGTCCGTCTAGGCCAGACTTACCCTTGCCCATTGCCCGCTGGGTTCGCAGACTTGACAGCTTCCAATGAACCCTTGTCCTCAGCCACCATCTAGATCAGCGTAGTCAGAAGAAATGCAGAGAAATAACTAATGATTGTGGAGATCACTAGGGTATAATCAACATTATGTACTTTGGATTTAAGATGCAATGTAGGGATATTTAGGGATATATGTCACATTGATGGATAAATCAGGGGGATATTGCCAACGTTCATTGGATATCCTGGGGGGGGTCCGAATCAATTCCCATGTTTGAGGGGCAGCGCACCCCCCAAGGCAGCCAAAGGTCCATCGGAGCAGCCGGCGTTGCCGGTAGACTGGCGGCGCATCCCATCCTCGACACAAATCACTGCAGATTAGGAAGGTCATCAATTCAATTTGGGGCATGTTTTCTCTCACAATCCATAGCTGGAGAATTGAATCCAATTGAGATGGGTAATCCAACTGACTCGGTTGGTGATTTCAGGAAAAAATGCTGCTGCTTTTCCCAGAAAGGCATGTGGCTTTTTTTTTATCTAATAGGACAACCAAAACAATTTGAGGATCTTTAGAACTCACCTTTGCGGACCTGGAGATGTGGACGGAATCTTTCCTTCTGAGATGACCGAAGACACTTTAGGGAGTAACCTGACCCTGCGGAATGCTCGAAAAAGGTTTCTTCAAAATACTGCGGATGGATGAAAATCCAGTTTCTCAGGAATCACCAGCGCTTCAAAATCTTTGCGAAGACCCACGTGACTATGACTTCTTACCATGTTTGCAGCATTACCCGAAACAAATGTGCCGAAAAAAATGAGACGGTGTCAGATTTGTCCAACACTTGGAAATTCGAAATGCAATTCCAACTCTGGATTTTGGGTGTGGCATCGGTGTAGAATCAAAATTGGGATCCAAAAAGGTTGCCAGGTTGATGATCCATACCCCCACCAGAAACCTTTTGTTTCTCTGGCGAACTAACGTCAAACCCAGCTTTCCAGACATTGAGGCCCAGGCTTAAGAAAACACAACACGGATCGCGTGAAGTGGACGATAAAAGGATTTGAAAAGCTCAAACACAAAGGGGTTTCAACGTCATTGATTCTTCAACCCCACATGCAGTAAGGATTAACCTACGGCTATGCAAAAAGATGCTGTTGAGAGCTGTTTCTTGTTGTCTTTACATAAATCAGCCGGAATAGTGCGGTGTTTTTTTCCATGACGACCTCTCCTGATATTCTGGCCGCCAACACCAACTCTCAGTTTATGGCATCCCGCTTGCGAGAGTTTCGAAAAGGTTGCAGGCGAGTGCGCGATTGCCATCAGCATGGGTGTCTGCAAATTTTCACCCCAAGATCCCTCAGTCTACGAGGTGTGTCCGAAAATGAGATGATTCACCAGTGAATTTTAGGGTACCCTATGTCCAGACAAACCCACTCCTTGTATGCAAACTTTTTGTGGAAGACCCCAATGTTGAGACTATCACTATATCAGCTTCATGGATCAAAAGGCCTATGAGTGGGACTCTTGACGAACTAGTTGATTTTGAAAACCCCAGCAGTTTGAAAATGGGATGGAGCACATTCTGCACTGCCTGGTTGCCCTTTCTTCCTGAAAGACCCCAACTAAAAATGAAATCAAGACATCCCAAACACTAGCCTTCCTCAATGCCGTGCTGTAATTGTAATCGGACCCTGTGTCTGGACATATCACCAAAGAAGATCCGTAAAGTTGCGGAAGAGAGCATCACTACCAAAACTGATCAGTCTCATCTGGTTGCTTATCCTGTTCTATCCCCTTGGCTGTTGCTCAAACCCAATAAAAATCATCAAACATGTGGGCATCAGGGGCTTTGCGGCATGCAAATATCCCCATTGTTGGTTGAAATTCCCTTGTTTGTTTGATTGAAAGTGATTGCGAATCGCTAATGCTAACTAAACCCCAAAATTGATTAAAAATAATTTCTCAATTTTAACGGTTCACGAAGTGATCACTCACATTCTTCACCAAGCGGGATTCCACCAACAAAAAGTGGAAAACCTATATGGTCTGTATATAATCCGTTGTAATCCTATATGTCTAATATCTCTCGAAAAACATTGATATATTCGATATGTTCCAATCACTTGACGTGCCTCAGCAGCTTTGGTGAGCAAGCCCTCTCCAAAGGGCCTTAGCTCTTTCCACCACTTGCTTGTGGCCCGCAACTTGGATAGTCCAATGGTCCAACTCTCACGCGGTTTGCAGCTGCGTGGAAAAAAAAACCGGTGATACTTGGGGTCAACCTACTTAAGTATGGTCAGATAATTCCCCCCTTACAGATCATGTTCCAATTCAGCCCCCAATTAGTTCGGAGATTTCCCAGCCATGTTTGATGGGCCAAGCGGCTCTCCCAGAAGCATGGCCTTGTAGCTGATGGGGTGAGCCTGGCGATGCTCCAGGCCACGGTGTCACAGGTGAGGAGTGTCCAACACTGGACATAGGCTGAAAATTGCTGAATTTTGAGGCTTAAAATAGCTTTAAAATGCTTTAAATATCTCAAAACAGGCTAAAAATGACTTAAACATACTTAAACTGGCTCAATTTTGAGGCTTAAGATGATGGCTTATAAACAATCTGTAACTGCGAAGAAGTTTCTTACCTTCCGCGAGCCTGAAAGTCATCCGGGCCTGAGAAAGCAGCGGATGCTTTGGGTCGGCATAGGGACTCTACTTCACAAACAGCAAATGCCAACAACCATCAGCATGAATCAACAATCAACCATCAGCCAGCATCATCTTCACCATCATCCACAAACATCCTCAAACACCCACAAACACCCACAAGCACCCACAAGCATCCATCGTAATTACACAATCAAGGTTCGCAAAACATCAACAATCGCTTTCCATCAGTCCCTGAAAATCTAATCCGGGCTTGAAAAAGGTGAGACCTTACACATCTGCTTTCCCCGAGCTTCCCGCTGGTCACACCCAGTGAGGTCAGTGCTTCGGGCAAGGCGAAAACACCTAGCGCAGCCGCGTGAATTGAACTCCCCCTTGAGGGTGGCGGAGCCATCAACAATGGGTCTCGAACTTTGGGGTACTAATGGAGCCACAAAATTTGATCATGTTTTGCAATCCACCATCCCAAAAATGGAGGCCACATGTTTTGAGCAATACCCAAATGGTGACCGGATGACCAAAAAAGGCACCCCTGATCGTGAGGCCCCACCTCCCATTTTTTTTGAGAGATTATGCTGGTTTCATCTCGAATCTTGAAATTGTTAAGGTCCTCTCCTGGTTTCCTCAGAAAATATTGTTTTTCTGATCTAATATCATTTCACAAATTGTCTCCTTCCTCGCAGACTCTGCTTCCTCCCAGACAGGCCTTCCATTCCCAAGGTCAGGATGGTCCAACACTCGCGATCCTATCGCCAGTTCTGTTACAGCGGTGACTGCGATCAACGGACGGTAACTGGAGTAGTCATATCAATCTGGTGTATATCTATTACTATTATCCATGTGTGTTTGGGGGGATACAACCTGGTCTCGTTAAGTTAAGATGCATCTAATTAGCTTCAGGGATCGACGTATTACAAAGCATCACTGTCACAAACCCATCTACGCAATGCAGGGAGCATTCTTGGCTACATCTCCATTCTTAGTGCTTCAATGCCCGGTGATGCTGAATGACATAAACATGTTGCCTTCATCCCGGCACCTTGTTAGTCGAATTCAAGTCCACCTGGTTTCATGCAGATTTCACATTGATATGAAGTTTTCCCACCAGAAATGTCGATCATCTTCATCACTTTCATCATTTTCCTTAGGGAGTCCCCAGGATTCCATGACTTTTCCTTGGGATCTTCACATTGTCCTTGGGGGATTCCCAAGGCTTTTCCATCTCTGCCCCCTGGCCCCCTTTCAAGGCACACCTCCAAAGGCCCCACCAGCTCTTCCACTTTCACGGAGACCTACAACCGGCTCGAGCAGAAATGGATGGATTTATCCAACCTGAAATGGTGGTTTAAAATGGTTAAAATATATGGTTTGTTATATGTTATATGTGAATACAAAAATGTTTGAATATCTGGGTTGATATAAGGAAGATACATAGAATTATCTGGTTTGTACAAGGAAACATACATACATATATTACACACATGTTTAACCCGCACCACGTGCGCTACGCCCACCAGGTACTTCACTATATACACTTTCATATGGTTTTTGCGGGGTTTCTTTAGCGTTTCTTTCGGGTTCATTTAGGGTTTCTTTAGGGTTAATGAGTTTTCACAGTTTTTGGAGGCTTTCTTTAGGGTCTATGTAAAAAGTGTTTCAAACAGCGAAAGGAGGACAGCCGAATCCCCGCAGAGGGTCATCAATCCCATCCCTCACGAAGCGATGTGAGGGACATCATGTTATAACGTCGCAAAATAGTGGAAGGCCACAAAGTACTGTAAAGGTCAGCAAAGATGAGGTTCCCGATGGTTCCCGACAATCATCCGAAAAGAGTTGCGGGCATAGCACAAGTGCTGGCCGAAGTTTAACATGATCTGAAGTTACAATCCCACTGAGTCATGGACCTTGGGAATCAATCATAACAATTTCGGAAAGCAGTCTTCCAACCCCCAACTCATTCGATGTTCGTCTGAACCCTTGGAACTTGTGATACAACTGGGTTTCTCCAAAAATCAGCTACGCCAAAGAATCCAGTGGTAAAATCTCAACATTTCATGTTGAAACTCAACGTTTGCGGGACGCCCCGGCTCTCAGAACTACCGTACATGTTCTTTCGCGGCGTTTCATGTTGTATCATCCCATTCCATATACTGGTTTGTTGATAAGGATTCCTGTAGTGAATCATGATATTTCCAACATGACTTGTTGGAAAATCCCCCATGTTTGTCAATGATTCTCCAATTAAACAAAAAACAAAAAAAACATCGAGTTTGGGGGCTTTCCCAGCTGGCCACAATTGGTTGTTGGTTGGGTATATCCCATATTATCCCATTGTAGCCCCATGTTGTCCACATGTATCCCATATCGATGGAAAGGCTTACCATACCCCCATCAAATCACATGGTTTTTTCAGACCATCCCCCAGATCTTCGACCTGGCACTGCTCTGGGTCAACTGAGTCATCTGGTCACTGACTTGGAAACAACATTTTTTGAATTCATCGAATTTCGAAGGGTACTGTAGTCGCTCAAATCCCCCGTTTTGCCACATCCAGGAACAAAACACTTCCACCGCGCACCGTCAGGATCGTGGGTGGCGGCGCATCCCCTTCGAACAAGGGCTCGCGCTCCTGACACGAAGTTTCGATGAGGATCTGCCGGTCTGGTTGGCGGTAAGCAACAAGACATTACAGAATGCGGAAAAAATGGAGATGATTGGATGATAACAAAAATGTTGATGTGAGCAACAAAAGTGGTGGATGCAATCAACAAGAACTACGGCAAACCAATGGAGACTGAACTATCAAAACGCACATCAAGCTGTGAGTGTCCTTGGCAGGTTCTGCTGGAGCCTTGCTCTTGTCCTGGCTCTGAAGGTCTGAAGATGGAAGGATGCGGCTTGAAATAACTTCAAACCTACCCCAAGAATACCCCAAAAATGTCCCAAATCCACCATCTCCTAGTTTACTTGACTACTTGGAGGCGGCAAGCATTTCAAAACCTCTCCGTTTTACCACAGGGTACCATCCAAATTTGGTGATCCTGGCTGTTTGAACCATCCAAGCTTGGAAGTTTCAGTACTAGCTCTTCCACATGTTCTTTACTCGGGGAGACTTCGCCAAGAGATTCAAGTCGTCACGTGTGGATTTGTCCGAGTGTCGGGTCCTGAAACATCCCATGATTCATCATCAATTTCGCCATTGTCGTAGTAATTATGGGGTATATAGCATGTTTTTGGACAAATGGACAAACCCAAAAATGTTGGAAGTCCATGGAAGTCCCACATGTTCCCAACCGCAGCTTTTCCAGTCTCCAACCATCTCCAACCAGCCGCAAGGGCACCTTCTTCTTGGGATCATCCGCTTCATCCTCCGCACAGCTAGGTCAACTGTCTCAAAAACATGGGGGCTGCTGCGGGATGCCCCCAAAATCACCTTATTTTTAAATAGCATCTGGAAAATCACTAGTTAATGGAAACTAAATTGCTCTAGTGTTGGAATGATTTTGATGTATCTTGATACTCTAGTCTTTGAATATGTTTGAATGATGTGCTCAACTTCTCTACCATGGGACCATGGGATGGTTGACTGCCGAAGCCATTCAGAGACCCCAACTAAAGTTCACCTTCACTGGGCTTTCCGACATCCTTCCACCACTTGGCGTAGTAGTCGGGTGCCAACTTGAGCTCTAAGTCCAAGGACACCTGGTGAGGCAGCCAAGTTGGCCCTTCCCAAAGTGATGTCCGGACTTGGGAACCCGAAAACAACATGCGCTGCATGATGGAAAATGTGTCTGCTTTGTCACAAAGCGATGTGACCAGAACTCCTTCACATATGTGGAGACCCTTTCAAGGGGTTGCCATTGCCACAAAATCCCGGATGCATATGGTTCAAGGACTTTTTTGCCACAATCCTTCTGGAAGTTTAAACCCTCCTGGAATATTTTTGCGGATGATGCTCCTCCTGTAAATCTGGCTGAACTATAACAATTCACCTACCCTTGTCATTTTTGCCAATTCACGATTCTGTGGTGACATCCTCCAATCAGGTCCTTCTTTCACCCAAAATGGGTCTCGAAAAAAAGTGCTATCCCATTCCATCCCATGGTTGAGACATCTCAAAAACCTGACTTTCCTCCATGTTTCGCCGCCAAAATGTCCCATCTTGAGACATCCACCCGACCCCAGGCGCCTCGGTAGCGTCGTGCAGCAGGGGCACCAGACTGATCTCCCCTGTGCCGATGGGCGCATTGTCGGCCGCGGCGTCCCGTAAAGAGACCACCAAGGGCCGCTCCACCATGTCATTGTAGAGATCCTGCCACAATTGTTCCAAACTTGGGAACCCCCTGAAAAACCAATCTATGGTTTTGGATGGTTTTGGAGCGTCATGTCTTGTCACCCATGAAATTGGGACCAATTCCATGGCGGGTGGAGTTTCCTGATGTTTTCTAAGCCAAAAATCTGATGTTGGCAACATCGAGCCCCAAAATATGATCCAGTCAAGTGGGGTTAACATCACAAGTTGGGCACAAACTCTCAGGCTTTCAACTTGCAGCCCCAAATTGTTCGGCCAAGAATCAAACATAAACGTGGATCTAATGGACCCTAAGTTTGGCGGAGTGATCTGCAGCTTTAGGATGGCCCCCCCAAAAGGACTTGGTCCCCCAAGGTCATCCCCCCTGGCGATGGCATAGGAATGGGCTGCGTCCTGGTTCTGCAAGCGGATCACCGTGTCTTTCGTGAACTCCCAACCGACAGGCTCTGGAGAGGCGTTGGTCCTCGGCTGGACTTGGGGATGAGAGCCACAAAAGCTGACGCACAAAAAGATGCCATAGAAAACTGAACTTTGCCACTGTTTTTGGGATTGGTTTTTGCTTTTTCTATCTTTTCAAGCGTTGCTATACTACGAACTGATGCTCTTGGATGATGCAAGTATATCCGGAGTCTTAAGCCCATCAATAATATATAATATATGTTCAACCCACAACCAGAACCTTCACAATTGGGAACGGTAGAAAACCGCCCAAATATCTGCTACGTCATTGGGGATGTTTTAAAGTTCTGGGTTTGCAGCATGAAAACTGGTCTGCAGTAGTGGGAGTTTCAATCCGTGTCGCGCCATCCTTCTGAGGTCCCCTGGCCGGAATTCCTTGCAGAAGCCGGAGAACCCCACCAACGTCTGGAGCCTGAGCCCACCCAGGCGAGCACAACAATAGTAGAAACCTCCACACAACTTTGGCAAGCAACACTTCTTCAAAGAAGCTGCGACCCAGGTATTCCTAGTGCCTGGCCAGCAAAAAGCGGACTGCCGATGTTTTGTTCAGCGAGGCGTGACCCGGTGCAGTTTCTATACAATGCCAGGAGAGACTCTTTCTCCGGGCTCCCCGCTACAGCTACCACAACTTCAGCTTGAAACTGTGCTACTTCAGCTTGAAACTGTGGCCATCAGCTTGATATTCTCATTAAACATTCAGCTCGGCCCAGGCACATCCAGGCACGGCATAGTTCGCCCTCGCGCACGTCAGGATGGCGCAAGAACTTGGATCTGGCTGCATTCCTCGGAGATCACAGGTCTTCCAGTCTCTGGATCCCAACCCACCATCACCATATCTCCTTCCTCCGGCGCTGCTTTCTGGGTCACCTGGGTCACCTCAAGCAGCTCCGCCTCGAGGACTTCCTGGAGCTGAGCCTCCAAGGCCACGATCCTCTCCTCCAGCAGCAGGTTCTTCTGCTGTGCAGCGGAGGTCTCTTCAAGGGAGTGGCTCAAAGCAAACTGCGCGGCAGTCAAAGTCTTCACCTGGCTCTGCAGCTCTGCTTGAAGGACTTGGACGTGGGATTCCAAAGTCAGTCGGGTGTCCATTTCCTGCCGCAGCTCCTCCTGGCAGATCTGATTCTCTCGTCGCAGCTCTTCAATCTGGATCTCCGCCTCCTGTTCACGTTGCTCCCGCAGCTTTTCAGCCTCTGCGGCCTCGGCCAAGGCCATCTGCAAGTGCTTCACTTCTTCGAAAGATGGTCCCTGGAAGGCCGCCTTGGGCTCCTGGTGGGGCAGATCCTCTGTCTCCAAAGGCAGAGGTTTTGAAAGAAATGCAAAAGACTCAAAGGACTCAAAGGATTCATCCAACTCCAGGTGCAACTGAAGGCCTCCATCGTCAGGGTCCACCATAGAATCATAGATGTCCCCCATGCACTGGTCCTCCTGAACTTCGTTGCCGGCCATCAGCATCTTCACTTTGTTCCATGGAATGTCAGGGCCCTGGAGATTTTGATCCTGGAGCAATTTCATCAATCTCTTTCGAAGATCCCGAACCGTCATGGTCCTGAGAACTGTGTAGTTCTTTCGAATCCGTGGAAGTCCGGGGGATTCAGGTTGATTCACCAAGACTGGCACACGATCGGGATGTTTCACGCACATCTCTCGCGCTTGCTCTCGCACTCGGCAAGACCCGTGCGTCGCCTTCATCACCTGAGCTCCAAGATCTGCTGCGTTCATCTTGAACTCCTGGACCGACTTCGACATCTTTGACATGTCCATCTCCTCTTGGGGCTCAGATTTTGCCTTGGTGTTTCTTTCGATTTTTTCAACTTCCAGGACTTCCACATACAAGACATCGTCTGCCGCCTTGTACTTGAGACTGTCCAAGTCTTTCACCAGAAGGTGCTCTGGCACTTCCAAGCGGCCACCGCCTTTCTTGATCCAGACATTGCCATCAGCAGCCCATGGACATTGCTTGCGAACAAGCTTCACAAAGTCACCACCCGTCGTATCGTGGCGCACCAGAAGTTTTTTTCGACTTTTCTTGCCCCCAGGAAAGGAATACACAACCACCGGCAACCTGTTTGGTTCTTTTTCGCGGAGTTCCTGGACTTTTGCAGGATCCATGGCTGTGGGGGGGTGCGTTTCTCTGAGCAGTCGTCGAATTCTGCGTGCTATCAAGCTGTTCGAGGGCTGTCTTTTGCTTTTCACCGTGCTTGAGCCGAAAGAACTGTCCCAGCCCAGATAGCTCAGAAAGGTTGCAGACGGCAAGTTTCCTGGCCATTTGTCATTAAAAGCGTTGTCTGATGGTGTGAAGTATCAGCTGTATTCCGACTTCAGAGTTTGGACGAAAAGGGCCATAAATCTAAAACCACCATCTGCGCTTGTCTGAAAATCAGGTGCCCCATTCGATCCACTGCTGAATCCTCATTCCCTTTCAAACCACAATATACCACAATTGGGAAGACCTGAGCACCACATCCCTTGGCTCCCCGACTCCCCAGGAAGGTCCTTGACTCCTTGAGCACTGAAACTGAAGACAACCTGTCAGACTGGACAAAAATTGGAGATAACTGGGGAAGAATTAAAATATGGCTATGGAGGCGGGATATCCTGGAGTGACCACCGGAAGAATCTTTCTTTGTGACCGATCTGTTGCGGCATTCCATTTTCTGGCCACTTTCCACTCTTGTGTGGGAATCAAACTCAAGGCAATCTCCTGTTTACCCCCCCAGTCTAGAGACTTGGGCCAAGAGTTTCTTCACCAATTCCAACTCGTTTTGAAAGTTGTGTTGGCAAGGAATACTCCCCCGTGTTGTGGGAACTCCTGCATCTTTGCCGGTTTAATCCCCATCTTAATTAGCTGCTGAAAGCGCGTTAAATCAGCATGCCAAGAAAACTTGCTTTTGCGCTATGTGTATATCTGTGTAATTATGTGTATGTTATATGTCAATCTTATATATATTGATATACATGCCATCCCCAGGACAAACACAGACCCTGACAGTAGCAAACCGAATTTCGGAAAGTAGTTTTCCAACCTCCACAACTGGCAGGATCGTCATGTTAGTGGGGGCGCACAGTATACACTCAAGAATGGATGGCTGAAGTCTGAAAATGCCAAGTCGTTTCAATGTTGTTTCAAGTGCTCCGTTGTTTTTAATCGGTTTTCCATCAAAATTGTCATGCATGGTTTCCACATGAGCTATCATGTGTCTCCTGGTTTTTTCCCCATATGTTTGTCACGTCTTCCAATATGTTTCATGGTTTGTCTCCATATGTTTGTCTTATGTTCCGATAGTTTCGATAGCACTGTTCCCTATGCTATGTACGTTCGTCATATTTCCAATTAGTTTCCATATGATGTCCACAATTCTTTTTCCGATTTTCCAAAGTGCTTCCAGACTTTTTCTTATTTTCCGCAGGTTTTCCATGGTTTTCCCAATTTTTTCCCCATTTTCCATGGGTTTTCCCATGGCTTTCCCCCCATCTCCAGCCCCAAACAACGGTGGGCCGCCGCCGGCGCCGCCGCGCCTTGCCGCTGCCGGGCTCCTCCTCCTCCGCTGGGCCGTCCTGGAGGACGTCGGCTGCAGCATCCTGCAAGCGGCTGAAGATCTATCTACTTCAGGACGTTTGTTTGTAGTATAATATTATATATATATATATATACATGTGTATGTGTGTTTATGTGTGTATATACACACGTACTGTGTTGTATGTGACTTATGTAAGTATATCATAAATAAATATATAGAAAGAGATACTTATGTTATTTCTTCTTGTATTTACAGGGTACAGATATACACATATTGATATAGTTGTTTGAGCTACCCGTCAGCTGGAAGTTTTGCCCGTCAGTTAGAAGTTGTGCACGAATGACCATGTGATTATTTTGGGGAAGTGGGTGGGGTGGGGGGGTGGTGTGAGGAAGGGGCATGCACGCTGATTCTACGCTGGTGAGATCTTACTTGCACGTTGATGCTACGATGATGAGATCTTACTTGCACATTGATGCTACGCTATGCTACGCTGACGAGATGGAGCAACAACTTCATATAACTTCCTATAATTTCATATTATATATATATATATATGTATTAGATTGACACACAACTTGTAATTTTTTTTGTATGGGGGGGTTCCATACATGGGGGTATCCCAAAATGGTTGATGCTATCCCAACGAATTCAGACGGAGCTATGTGTGGTCTTTTCTCGTTGGAACAACAAGCAAGACTTGAAAGGAAGTCTGGCCAGATTGGCAGCCGTGAAGAAACGCAGCCGATGAGGAGAGAAAAGGAATGCAAAACCCATTGTTCGAAATCTAGAGACGGAAAATATTTCGACCAGTGGAATTCAAGGATCCATGATTGTTTTCCTAGCGTAACGTGGGACGACATCACCATTACTCTTTTCGGGCAAAACAATAAAATCGTGACGCCACCACAGTTTCAAGCAATTCCATCAAATAATATCAATGACATGAAAATCATTAAAAACGACGGGGCCGCTATTGGCGCCGATACCTTGTTTGATTTGTTTGCAGAGGTACTTGCATTAATGTGACTTATGCGGGCATGATGACATTCGATGTGACTGTTGCATATACATCTTGTGACATGTACTGGCCCATTGTAGATGCTAGGATTTGCCTTTTGCGGGCATGTGCCGACAAGAATGAAAGATTCACTTGCAGAATTGAGTTTGATTGAGTTTTGGACCCACAAATAGATCATCTTGTGGTGAAAAGCGGAAGGCTTTCCATTTCTCCACACAATACCCTGAGAGGCCTTCTTCTTGGGTGCCATCTCACCGTCAGCTGGGCAGTGTGGTCACCATGCGTGAACTGGAATCTGTCTAAAGATTTTAAAGTGGAAGTGGAAGAGGCTCAACTCTTAATACTCAACTTTCTAAGATTCACCTGTCAACTTTTGTGTCTTGTCTTTTGCGCTCGACTTCAACATCCTTTCGTCTGCGCCTGTGTGCAACCTCTGTCGTGAAGAATCGGCTAAGTATTGACACGCTTGAATTCGAGCAGCTGGCGATGATCGGTGCACAAGGCGGGTGCCCATCGGCCTTCTCATTGCACTTCGCATGAGGTGGTCCGTAGTTGGAATCTATTAGGTTGTATGAAAACATGAGAAGCGACATGCAGTGACAACCACAGTCTAATCTCGTCGACTTGGGAACATCTGACTATGTACTATGTACCAAGCTCCCTCCAAGGGGTTAATGATTCAGTGGCCTCGCGCCCAACCCACATGTCCCAATGCGCCAAGCGAGAGGGAGACACCCCACTTGCTGCATCCAGGCTGCCATGGCCCGCAGACATGCTCCAGGCACTACTTGGTAGTCTAATCATGTTTGATCTAATCAAGTTTGATCGATGATTCATTGAGTTTTGATGGCAATTGTACAAGAAACCATGGTGTTCAACCTGAAATAGCTAGAGTTTCGACCAGGCTTTCAGCCATGTGCCCAGGGATCGGCCCTAGAAATTCCATGGGAAGTTTCCACGAGAGGCGACCCCAAACTTTGGCACGGAACCTGTTGAAGAGGATGGACCAAGATGACGACTTGATTTCAGAGTCAGAAGAGTGGAACTTCTTTCTTTTTGAAGCCTACCATCCTCCACACACCAAGTCTACATTGGAGTTCCTTCCATTTCAATTTCGATCACCTTCCTAAACTTCTAAAGTGTCTGCTGAGAAACAACAACCCGGCGCTACGATCCGCACCAAGGGGTGGGTTGAACCTCCGGCTTGCCACCGCCACGTACCAGTGCCACCACTGCCGTGCAGCCCATGCCTTGGACGTGCAACGTGGAAGTGCCTAGAAGGATGATGGACCGATATGGACCGATGGACCATCTTTTTTTTTTTTTTTAACTGCCATGGGCGCGGCCGTTCTCGTGGCCCTCCCGTAGGCGACGCCACTGACACCTAACAGCGCCAACTACTTGAAACCACCACCCCCGGTTTGCAGCCACCTCCACGATTTTGTTTTTAATGTCCCTTTGCGCGCCTGCCCCCTCAAAGAAATGGTCGTTAAAAATGGTCATGGCCAAAGCGAGAAC